>OX451345.1:35003574-35289552 GCA_949629155.1 Myopa testacea | reverse complement strand
TTTCGTTGAACAAAATTTTTCGCTGAAAAATCATGAAAATAGCACAATTGCACTGGGTAAGGCCAACTTCAAATGACCATGATGACCAAATCCTTCCGAATGCACTAAAACTTTTTACTGATTCTGAAAGGTATTGGAGAAGGCTATCGAACCTTATATTCCACTTGGCCAAGTTATGTTTTTCGTTGAACAAAATTTTTCGCTGAAAAATCATGAAAATAGCACAATTGCACTGGGTAAGGCCAACTTCAAATGACCATGATGACCAAATCCTTCCGAGTGCCCTAAAAGTTTTTGCTGATTCTGAAAGGTATTGGAGTAGGCTATCGAACCTTATATTCCACTTGGTCAAGTTATGTTTTTCGTTGAACAAAATTTTTCGCTGAAAAATCATGAAAATAGCACAATTGCACTGGGTATGGCCAACTTCAAATGACCATGGTGACCAAATCCTTCCGAGTGCCCTAAAAGTTTTTGCTGATACTGAAAGGTATTGGAGTAGGCTATCTAACCTTATATTCCACTTGGCCAAGTTATATTTTTCGTTGAACAAAATTTTTCGCTGAAAAATCATGAAAATAGCACAATTGCACTGGGTAAGGCCAACTTCAAATGACCATGGTGACCAAATCCTTCCGAGTGCACTAAAACTTTTTACTGATACTGAAAGGTATTGGAGTAGGCTATCTAACCTTATATTCCACTTGGTCAAGTTATGTTTTTCGTTGAACAAAATTTTTCGCTGAAAAATCATGAAAATAGCACAATTGCACTGGGTATGGCCAACTTCAAATGACCATGGTGACCAAATCCTTCCGAGTGCCCTAAAAGTTTTTGCTGATTCTGAAAGGTATTGGAGAAGGCTATCGAACCTTATATTCCACTTGGCCAAGTTATGTTTTTCGTTGAACAAAATTTTTCGCTGAAAAATCATGAAAATAGCACAATTGCACTGGGTAAGGCCAACTTCAAATGACCATGGTGACCAAATCCTTCCGAGTGCACTAAAACTTTTTACTGATACTGAAAGGTATTGGAGTAGGCTATCGAACCTTATATTCCACTTGGCCAAGTTATATTTTTAATTGAACAAAATTTTTCGCTGAAAAATCATGAAAATAGCACAATTGCACTGGGTAAGGCCAACTTCAAATGACCATGGTGACCAAATCCTTCCGAGTGCACTAAAACTTTTTACTGATACTGAAAGGTATTGGAGTAGGCTATCGAACCTTATATTCCACATGGCCAAGTTATATTTTTCGTTGAACAAAATTTTTCGCTGAAAAATCATGAAAATATCACAATTGCACTGGGTAAGGCCAACTTCAAATGACCATGGTGACCAAATCCTTCCGAGTGCACTAAAACTTTTTACTGATACTGAAAGGTATTGGAGTAGGCTATCTAACCTTATATTCCACTTGGGCAAGTTATGTTTTTCGTTGAACAAAATTTTTCGCTGAAAAATCATGAAAATAGCACAATTGCACTGGGTAAGGCCAACTTCAAATGACCATGATGACCAAATCCTTCCGAATGCACTAAAACTTTTTACTGATTCTGAAAGGTATTGGAGAAGGCTATCGAACCTTATATTCCACTTGGCCAAGTTATGTTTTTCGTTGAACAAAATTTTTCGCTGAAAAATCATGAAAATAGCACAATTGCACTGGGTAAGGCCAACTTCAAATGACCATGATGACCAAATCCTTCCGAGTGCCCTAAAAGTTTTTGCTGATTCTGAAAGGTATTGGAGTAGGCTATCGAACCTTATATTCCACTTGGTCAAGTTATGTTTTTCGTTGAACAAAATTTTTCGCTGAAAAATCATGAAAATAGCACAATTGCACTGGGTATGGCCAACTTCAAATGACCATGGTGACCAAATCCTTCCGAGTGCCCTAAAAGTTTTTGCTGATACTGAAAGGTATTGGAGTAGGCTATCTAACCTTATATTCCACTTGGGCAAGTTATGTTTTTCGTTGAACACAATTTTTCGCTGAAAAATCATGAAAATAGCACAATTGCACTGGGTATGGCCAACTTCAAATGACCATGGTGACCAAAGCCTTCCGAGTGCCCTAAAAGTTTTTGCTGATTCTGATAGGTATTGGAGTAGGCTATCGAACCTTATATTCCACTTGGCCAAGTTATGTTTTTCGTTGAACAAAATTTTTCGCTGAAAAATCATGAAAATAGCACAATTGCACTGGGTAAGGCCAACTTCAAATGACCATGATGACCAAATCCTTCCGAATGCACTAAAACTTTTTACTGATTCTGAAAGGTATTTGAGTAGGTTATCGAACCTTATATTCCACTTGGGCAAGTTATGTTTTTCGTTGAACAAAATTTTTCGCTAAAAAATCATGAAAATAGCACAATTGCACTAGGTAAGGCCAACTTCAAATGACCATGGGGACCAAATCCTACTGAGTGCACTAAAAGTTTTTGCTGATTCTGAAAGGTATTGGCTATCGAACCTTATATTCCACTTGGCCAAGTTATGTTTTTCGTTGAACAAAATTTTTCGCTAAAAAATCATAAAAATAGCACTATTGCACTGGGTAAGGCCGACTTCAAATGACCATGGTGACCAAATCCTACTGAGTGCACTAAAAGTTTTTACTGATTCTGAAAGGTATTGGAGAAGGCTATCGAACCTTATATTCCACTTGGCCAAGTTATGTTTTTCGTTGAACAAAATTTTTCGCTGAAAAATCATGAAAAATTGCACTGGGTAAGGCAAACTTTAAATGACCATGGTGAGCAAATCCTTCCGAGTGCACTAAACCTTTTTACTGATTCTGAAAGGTATTGGAGTAGGCTATCGAACCTTATATTCCACTTGGCCAAGTTATATTTTTCGTTGAACAAAATTTTTCGCTGAAAAATCATGAAAATAGCACAATTGCACTGGGTAAGGCCAACTTCAAATGACCATGGTGACCAAATCCTTCCGAGTGCACTAAAACTTTTTACTGATTCTGAAAGGTATTGGAGTAGGTTATCGAACCTTATATTCCACTTGGCCAAGTTATGTTTTTCGTTGAACAAAATTTTTCGCTAAAAAATCATGAAAATAGCACAATTGCACTTTGTAAGGCCAACTTCAAATGACCATGGTGACCAAATCCTTCCGAGTGCACTAAACCTTTTTACTGATTCTGAAAGGTATTGGAGTAGGTTATCGAACATTATATTCCACTTGGCCAAGTTATGTTTTTCGTTGAACAAAATTTTTCGCTGAAAGATCATGAAAATAGCACAATTGCACTAGGTAAGGGCAACTTCAAATGACCATGGTGACCAAATCCTTCCGAGTGCACTAAACCTTTTTACTGATTCTGAAAGGTATTGGAGTAGGCTATCAAACCATATACTCCACTTGGCCAAGTTATGTTTTTCGTTGAACAAAATTTTTCGCTAAAAAATCATGAAAATAGCACAATTGCACTTTGTAAGGCCAACTTCAAATGACCATGGTGACCAAATCCTTCCGAGTGCACTAAACCTTTTTACTGATTCTGAAAGGTATTGGAGTAGGCTATCAAACCATATACTCCACTTGGCCAAGTTATGTTTTTCGTTGAACAAAATTTTTCGCTGAAAAATCATGAAAATAGCACAATTGCACTGGGTAAGGCCAACTTCAAATGACCATGGTGACCAAATCCTTCCGAGTGCCCTAAAAGTTTTTGCTGATACTGAAAGGTATTGGAGTAGGCTATCGAACCTTATATTCCACTTGGTCAAGGTATGTTTTTCTTTGAACAAAATTTTTCGCTAAAAAATCATGAAAATAGCACAATTGCACTTTGTAAGGCCAACTTCAAATGACCATGGTGACCAAATCCTTCCGAGTGCACTAAAACTTTTTACTAATTCAGAAAGGTATTGGAGTAGGCTATCGAACCTTATATTCCACTTGGCCAAGTTATGTTTTTCGTTGAACAAAATTTTTCGCTGAAAAATCATGAAAATAGCACAATTGCACTGGGCAAGGCCAACTTCAAATGACCATGATGACCAAATCCTTCCGAATGCACTAAAACTTTTTACTGATTCTGAAAGGTATTGGAGTAGGTTATCGAACATTATATTCCACTTGGCCAAGTTATGTTTTTCGTTGAACAAAATTTTTCGCTGAAAGATCATGAAAATAGCACAATTGCACTAGGTAAGGGCAACTTCAAATGACCATGGTGACCAAATCCTTCCGAGTGCACTAAAACTTTTTACTGATTCTGAAAGGTATTGGAGTAGGTTATCGAACCTTATATTCCACTTGGCCAAGTTATGTTTTTCGTTGAACAAAATTTTTCGCTAAAAAATCATGAAAATAGCACAATTGCACTTTGTAAGGCCAACTTCAAATGACCATGGTGACCAAATCCTTCCGAGTGCACTAAAACTTTTTACTGATTCAGAAAGGTATTGGAGTAGGCTATCGAACCTTATATTCCACTTGGCCAAGTTATGTTTTTCGTTGAACAAAATTCTTCGCTGGAAAATCATGAAAATAGCACAATTGCACTGGGTAAGGCCAACTTCAAATGACCATGATGACCAAATCCTTCCGAATGCACTAAAACTTTTTACTGATTCTGAAAGGTATTGGAGTAGGCTATCGAACCTTATATTCCACTTGGCCAAGTTATGTTTTTCGTAGAACAAAACTTATCGCTGAATATTGGGAAGAAGTTTTACCGTCTGAGACACCTCACTTCCACAAATGTAAAAATTTTTTCAAAAGTAGGCGTAATCTTTGAAGTATATATATTATTCCCTTGAAATACAGTCTGTCAAGAATCAGTTTTCACATTGAAAATAAATTCAATTTTTCAATTTGTTTAGCAAAACAATACTACTTTTTGGTTCTTTATAGAATTTTCGTTTATCAATTACCTTAAGGTGCAGTACTTACAACAGTTTAATGAAAGAAAAACCTAAATTTAATGCACAATCTACGAAATATGCAACAAAAATCCAGATTACTCAGTTTTTTAACTGTCAAGAAACTCTTTTCACAACTCTTTTGTTGATTTAATATGCGTTGTTTTTACCATTATTTAGGCATTGATTTGAATTTTTTTTTTGTTGGTATGTTAATTACTTATTCATTGTTGCTTTGCGAATACAAAAAGTTGAAAAATCGTGTTTTGTGGTGGTTCTTTCTTTTATCATAACGTTTTCTTAAAATGCCAGACAAAAGGTTATGGTTTGAAGTGATTCAGTTGGTTTATTGCAATGTACAAATGGATAAAATTGTGCCAGAATTATGCAAGATGTTATCTGTAACACGAAAGATAATATGTAATATTTTATAGTGTGAAGAAAACAAGGAAAGACTAGAACTGAAGTCTGGAGGCGGCTGTAATCCTTAGTTAACTGAACGTACAGAGCGCCTTATGACGAGGAAACTATACCAAACCCTGAAGGTTTCCACCAGAACGCTTGCACAAGATCCCAAGGAAGAGTGTGGTGTCGTCGTTTCGCATGAAACAGTCAAGAGTTTCAAAAATCATAATCGAAATTTTCCAGTCGGAATAATATTTTTATTTTTTAATGATGCCAACGCTTTGAGCCACATCCTAGTAGTAGGCCATCATTGTAGTAGAACATCATTTTTGTCTCAGCGCAAAATATAACGTCGTCCCAATACTCAACAGGTTGAGAAAAGAGCATCGTAGCAAAAGGCAAACCTTTTTCAATATTTTGAACGGAAAGCATCGTCTTTTTACGAGCACCTCTTGACTGTTCCATGTGAGACGACGACACCACACTCTTCCTTGGGATCTTGTGCAAGCGTTCTGGTGGAAACCTTCAGGGTCTGGTATAGTTTCCTCGTCATAAGGCGCTCTGTACGTTCAGTTAACTCAGGATTACAGCCGCCTCCAGACTTCAGTTCTAGTCTTTCCTTGTTTTCTTCACACTATAAAATATTACATATTATCTTTCGTGTTACAGATAACATCTTGCATAATTCTGGCACAATTTTATCCATTTGTACATTGCAATAAACCAACTGAATCACTTCAAACCATAACCTTTTGTCTGGCATTTTAAGAAAACGTTATGATAAAAGAAAGAACCACCACAAAACACGATTTTTCAACTTTTTGTATTCGCAAAGCAACAATGAATAAGTAATTAACATACCAACAAAAAAAAAAATTCAAATCAATGCGTAAATAATGGTAAAAACAACGCATATTAAATCAACAAAAGAGTTGTGAAAAGAGTTTCTTGACAGTTAAAAAACTGAGTAATCTGGATTTTTGTTGCATATTTCGTAGATTGTGCATTAAATTTAGGTTTTTCTTTCATTAAACTGTTGTAAGTACTGCACCTTAAGGTAATTGATAAACGAAAATTCTATAAAGAACCAAAAAGTAGTATTGTTTTGCTAAACAAATTGAAAAATTGAATTTATTTTCAATGTGAAAACTGATTCTTGACAGACTGTATGTATATTTGCTGCTCAAACTATATATTTCGTTGAACAAAAGGGCGCTACTATTGAAGCCATTACTTTGGAATGAGTACAAAATACAAATTCGTTTTCGTGTTTAGGGTTCAGATCTTTGCTAAGTTATCGTCGCATTTACGAATTTATCTTCACACACTTTTAATAACTGACAATATTTCAGCAATATAAAGAGCAATATTTTTTAAAAAGTTACTTGAGAAGCAATGTGAAGTAGATGAATTGGAGTTTTTTAAGGAATGAATGATTGAAAATATTTCTGTGGCAGAAATAGGCTCGAAGAAGAAGCTCTCTGCATAAAAAACAGCATTAAAATTGCAATCACAAGAGACAGCATTAGCCCCATTGGCTGTGATAACATCAGTCGCAACACTTGAGAAAAATGTATTGAACTCATTATGCCTTAAACACAATCAGGGACGCAAGACGCAGATTCATTTTTTAACTGTCAAAATTACACGGGCTCTTATGGAGATCGAGAATAAAGTTTGCTTTGCATTTTGTTTCCCTACTTTGCTGCCGCATTTTGCATCCCGCATCCGAGCTAATTCTAATTTTGACGGACGCAAAAGCGTTCTTGTTCTTCTTATTTATTTAAACACAATCAGGGACGCAAGACGCAGATTCATTTTTTAACTGTCAAAATTACACGGGCTCTTATGGAGATCGAGAAAAAAGTTTGCTTTGCATTTTGCTTCCCTACTTTGCTGCCGCATTTTGCGTCCCGCATCCGAGCTAATTCTAATTTTGACGGACGCAAAAGCGTTCTTGTTCTTCTTATTTGTTTGTGTTTGTTTACATTTCATTCTTGTTTCTATTTTAGCTGCTGTAAAATTATGTGCGTATTTTTCTGTTGCTTTTTTTATTATTATTCTGTATAATATATTATTTAAATGTATTTTAAATATATTTTAATACAGATTAATATAAATAAACTCCGAATGAACTTCGAGATTTTTGGTTAGAATGAATATATTTTTCTCTACTGTGAAATTTTTGACATTTCATACTTCTGATTGCCGAAAATGCTTCTCTGCCATTTGGTTTAAATCCGAGCCATTTCTTGCGTCCCTAACTTGAATCTGCGTCTTGTGTCTCTGATTGCGTTTAAGGCATTAGCTATTGCCTTTGGAGATGAAATAGAACTATGCTGGGTGTCAATTTTAGAGATGATAACGTGATTTTTCGTTTTACCGAGCAAGTTTATCGTTTACTAGGCTCCATTCTTTCTTTGGAGAACCCTTTAGCTTATTAAACTCATTTACATAAAATTTTTTTTTTGCTAAAGCTACATCTTTGATGATTGTTTTACAAAAATATTTATACCGGGCTAGCAACGCCATATCCAAGGGTTTTTTTTTGTTTTTATGTACAATTTATTTTTTAGACGAATCAGTTTTAAAAGCGCCGAAGTCATCCAGGGTCTTAGCCTCTTGTCTTTTGCACGCTGAGAACTACCATACGAACAACTAGTAGTATGCTTAGACAGTATATCAATAAAGTTATCATAAGCCACACACTGGGATCAGATGCATTGTAGACTGTTGCCCAAGTCTCGGTTGCAAGTTTATGATTTAAGGCAGCAAAATCTGTTCTGCAGACAGAATACGTGCAGGATCGAGCGATAGGTTTCTTCATCATGACATCACGAAATACAAGGCAAGTTAAACAGTGATCAGAGAAATGCAGATCAGCAGTTGAGCTACTAATTCCGATTTTTGTTGAATTTTATTTGAAATCCTAGTGGGATCATTTATACAAGACTCAAGCTCATATGAAATTAATAATAACAAATAATCTTTTGCAAAAGGAGACTCATCTAAGATGTTTATATTAAAGTCACCTAGTAAAACAAGATTATTCGCCGTCGTGGTAGCTAATATTTGATTAAGGTGGCTCAGAAAGGTTGTATTCGGGACACGTGAGTGAAATCGGTAAATAGCAATAAACGTAAATGAGATTCTACACTTTAGCTTAATTCCACCAAGACTGCTTAAGCAGAGACATGAATAGTCGTATATAATGTCATCACGAACAAAAGCTGCCACGCCACCATCGGCATAAGAATTATTGCAATTATAATAAGAAGTGTAACCAGGAACATTATATATCGATTGTTCTCCATCAAAAATCCAAATTTCAGATAAAAATATGAAGGTTGGCTTTGAAATCAGAGAATTAACATATAGCAAGAAATGGTCAAAATTCTTACGTAAACTACGAATGTTTTGATAAATTACATAAAAGCTAGTTTGTTCAACCCTATTGGTGATACTTTCAAACGAAGTGTACTCACAAAGGCGAGATGGGATGTAGAAACAGTTGGAATTAAAAGCACTAACCATTAAAACTTAAGCTCCAACCCATAGGCATTTATAGTTTAGATCACTTTTTACTTTTTGCGAAGCTTTAAAAATATTCCTAGTTGTAGGTGACAGACAATTATTAATATAGATTTTTTTATTGCTGTCGCAACCGAAGAGACGCGTAGTAAGACCTAATCTATTCTCATACTTATTTCTTAATACAGCACTTTTTACATGTTTAGACACAAACTTCATTGTAATAATATTTTTAACAGAGGAATCACCCTGGTTATTTATTGATAAACATTTTGATAAGGTCATTGATGTATACCGAGAATAACAATGGACCAAGTACTGAAGCTTGAGGAACACCACGAGCTAGGCCTATCAAGAACGATGCCAGCAGATCAATTGCAGAGTGGGTGAAATTGAAATTTGTTAAGATGTCATGGTGAAAAGTCTTAAAGGCCTTAGAGTGGTAAGTAGTCCCAGGTCGATCTGATTGGGATTACAACTGTGATTTTGTTATGATCTGCGTCCTAAGGATTGATAGATGGCCCTTACAATTTCTCGGTCCATTGGCCTGTTTTTTATGAAATAGTCGACGGAGACCATCTCGCAACCCTAAGATGACGCTTAAGCTGACTGTCGGTGTGAACCGGATGTCTGTCAAGGAAATGGCGACCAGCCTTTGCACCCTTTCTTACGGTAGTATTGCGGACAGTTCCAGTTTTCTTTCACCAAACTATAGCAGCTAAGCTACCATCGGTCTCATTATCAAGTGATAAAGTGCCAAAATCGATTTGGGTTTGAGCTACCAGTTTTTTCCACATACTCTTCTTCAAATCAACAAGGTTTGCGTAGCCTTTACCCATAACTATTTGGCGTTCTTAGAGAACAGCACTATAAATATTTTTCCCTAAAAAAGATTTGGGGGGAAAAAGATAAAAGATATTTTTCCATTCGTAAAGACTATTGGTAGAGATTTCATATGCATTTTGTTTCGGTTGTGTCCGCGAATCCAGAAGTAGTCAGCGAATTTGAAACTCGGCTTGACTGCGGCTTGTGCCTCAACTTTCTCACGTATTATTTATATGTTATATCGATGATAAAACTACGTTCTATTATTGTCTAGTAATACTTACTTGAATATTATATCCTTTTCGAGGATGTAATGATATATAAAATCAAATATTTTTAAGGCTAGAGATGCATCTATTAACTCCTCATCACGATCTATAATTCTAGAAAATGAACTTTCCAAATTTTGTTGAACTTCTCGTAAACTAGCCAAAGTAAGACCGAATGCAAATTTCAGAAATGTATGTAGTTGACTGCTTGTTCCCCAATCCCTATCGGTTGTAATTAATTCATATACTTTATACGTAAATCCATTATCATTTAACACAGGAAGACTTGAAACAATCGAGTTGTCATCCTGACGTAGTATTAAGCTGGTATCAATTGAGTACAAATATGCCATAAGCATAGTCATAGTTACGTCATCCATTTTTCCCTCATCAGTACTTTTAACATTTGCAAAATATTGAATCAATCTTGCGATTATATTTTTTGGTAAACCTTTTTGAGCCGACCAATTAAAAAAAGCTGTTGCTAATGCTAATCGTATCTCCTCAAATAGTTCCAGAACTTGCTGTTGGTGTTTTTTCGATCCAAATGCTCGATTCTTTGTTAGAAGTTCAGTCTAAATAAAAATGTTTTGAAGAAATAGAAAAGTAACCGATAATTACAAATTTCATATTTTAATACCGCAATAAGAATCCCAGACCCATGGTAATCTAATATTTTTGCGTTGAAACTACTAAAACGATATGATATAATAAAAACCAACTATTTATTGTATTTTAACATATGAACCTATGAACATATGAACCATTGCTCATTTTCTAAATTTTTTGACAGAGTTTAGTAATAAGTTACAGAATTCGATCTAAGCTCATACTAATTATTTTTTATATGCATAAATTAGTATTATTTGGTCTCTAGGTCAGATGAAAACGATATTGTGTTTTCTACATTTTCACTTAAACAATTATATCATAATTGTAGTAATACTCGTATGTAATTTTAAAATAACAAATCTTGTTGTATTGTATTTTTTCAAACAACAACAGCTGGAGGATCTGGTTTAAGTAAAAAAAAATCGTGCAGTGATCTGCTTGAGTCAAAAATAAATTTGTTGTTTTAAAAAATAAAATACTACAAAATTTGTATTCAAATTACATGTTACTACAATTATGATATACACCCAATTCTGTTTTTACACGGAAATTGGTTGCAGGAAAACCCGTGCAAAAAAAAGACATTGATCGTATGCAAAATAGGTGATTGGTTCCTTATCTCTAAAACCTATTGAAATTAGTGAAAAATAAGGGTTTTTTAAGAACAACTATTCAGGTTTATTTTATTAAATCACATATATGTGATTGTGTTTTTACACAAGCATAGTTATTAAAGAAAAAAAAAATAGTTCAAACAATATTAACACATTCTAGTTGCTGTCACAAATAAATGTGACTGTACGCACTAAAAGGGTATTCCCCTAAATTTGTGCTATTTACAATTGCTCTGACGAGTAAATTTGCTTGTATCCACAAAAAGGGAATTCCGCCTAATTTGTGATATGAACATATTTCGCAAAAATTAAATTTAACCAAAAAAAATTTGAGTCCAAAGATTTTGAATCGTGCTAAATGGAATAAAATCGTATAAAAAAATTTTAAATTTGTTTATTTTCAAACCGTGTTAAATCAAACTCGTGTAAAACAAGACCGTGTAAAAATAGAATTGTGTGTAATTGTTGAAGTAAAAATCTGGAAAACAAAATAATGTTTTCATCTGACTTAGAGCCCAAATAATACTAATTTCTAACCAAATAAGGTCGACAAATAAAAAAAAATAATAAAATTATTATTATAAACACAAAATTTTTTTTTATTATAAATATAATTTCATTAAATGTTTAAATAATTACCTCTTTTTTTATATCCAATACTTCCAAAATGTCTATGATCCTATTCAGAATGTCATAATCGTCTACGAGGCTTTGGGTATATGATGAAATAAGATGCGTGACCTTAAATAAAATTTAGTAATATATGTTACCATGCTGAGAAAAAACATTTACTTTTTTACGCAGAATTTGGTGAATAGACACGAAAAATTTGCGTAAATAACTTTTTTATTTGTCCGTAAGAATCAACGGTCGTCAGAAGGCATCTACAAATACGATGGGATTCAGTTATGCGGCGGATATAAAACCCACCAACCAAAATTGCTAAACGTAGGACGTAAGAAAATGTAATGAATAGCTATTGTGTAAAAAATATAAATAAATTTGCACAATTGGCAAACCTTCTACATATGTGTGTATGTATGTAATAGGGGTACCGGTTAATTCGTGCGGTTTTCTAACAGTTGGCGTAACTTGACTTTTATTCCAGTGATTCACCTTTCCAAATATGTGTTGGAAAGCTACTGTCATATAGTTTTAGAATCAGTATGTGTCATTTAGCAGAAGCGTAAACAACAATACTTTTTTTTACTCTGAAAATGTCGAATTTCGTGCCGAATAAAGTGTTTTTGCGGCTGCCGAAAGTCATCGTATTTTGGTGGAAGTGTATGATGTGCATGCTCTAGCTGAGCGTACTTGGCAGAAGTGGTATGCACGGTTTAAAAGTGCCAATTTTGACTTGGAGGACGATGACAGCCCGGAGAGCCAAAAAAGTTTGAAGATCACGAATCAACCGAATGAAACGATCACAGGGGAAGTCTACCGACGACAATTAATACGTTTGAGCCGAGCACTGCGCGAAAAACGGCCGGAATATGAACAAAGGCACGGCAAGGTAATTTTGCAACATGACAATGCTCGGCCACATGTTGCACAGGTCGTCAAAACCTGCCTTGAAACGCTCAAATGGCCGTATAGTCCAATAGTCCAGACGCCGTATAGTCCAGACCTTGCGCCATCCGATTACTCTCTCTTCCGATCAATGCAACATGGCCTGGTTGACCAGCACTTCTCCAATTATGAAGACGTCAAAAATTGGATCGATTCGTGGATAGCGGAGAAGCCGGCCGAATTTTTCAGAAACGGTATTCGTGAATTGCCAGAAAAATGGAAAAAAGTTATAGCTAGCGATGGACAATACTTTGAATATTAAATTTGTAACCATTTTTTCACAATAAAGCTACAATTTTCGAAAAAAAACCGCACGAATTAATCAGTACCCCTATTATATTGTACATAAACGCAACTGAACACGATAGTTACGAAAATTATACCATGGCTTCCCTTTCGGTTTGGATATTTGCTAGACAATTTCATAATTAAATGCTCATTTCTTTTGATCGGTACGCCTTCACAAGAATGTGCTAGCGGGTTTATATTATATAATAACCTAAAAAAACGATTCTACTCTTATTTCTTGCAGGAATCAAACCACAAGAAACTGGCACCTTGAAAACCAAAATAGGTAGCGTTAATCCCAATATACTTAACGTATTAATAAAATTAATTGATTTGTGAACTTTAAAAAAACAACCGCTTAGTTAGGTTCAATCGAATTAAATCACGCAAACTGACAGTTTTTTTTTCATATAATGATAAAATAAAATATAGTTAATACCTCTTTTGGTACATCTGTTATCCATGATACTCCAAATGTGGCTTGGAAGAGGTCCCGAAGGGAATAAGCTATAGCCTTTCTTCCATCATAATATAATAATACAGCAACTAAACCTCGTGTTAATCCTGGATGTCGTGGGAGTTGTCTTTGCGCGGTGCAAAGAAGTTCCGTTGATAGGTATTCATCTAAGTCAAACATGTCGGAAATAATTAGACTCTCGGTTACTAAGTCCGTTGATAAAAGCAGGGGACAATTATGGCCAGGGATTGAAACTCCTTCAGTCATTCCATTTTTTAATTGATTTCTACTTTGTTCGTTCTTGGGCTAAAAATTTCAAAATTTGAATTAAACAATAATTCATTTTTTAATTAAGTAGATATTTTTATGTTTAAGCATTTCTTATCAAATAAAAATAAGAAAAATTACACATATGTACATACTAGGTGTATCGGTTAATAAATCTTAATATTTTTTAAAAGAAAGCAATTTATATTTAGGTGAAAGAAAAAATGCTTTATTTAAAGTATGCACCATCTCTAGCTATACAGTTTTCCCATTTGCCCATTAATTTGTAGATGGTCTCCTAAAAAAAAAAATCTTCTAATCCCATCAAATGCGTAACATAGTCATGAGGTCAATCTTCATACTTTTCCTGGGTAAACCCATGACTAAACTACCATACACATGTGTCTAATACAAGAATATTAGAACATCGTTAGCGTAAGTTTCCACGAAAGATCTCATTTACAATTGACCTATTTTGACAATTGACCATTAACACTTGGACAATCTAATTTACTGACATGTTTTCAATTACAGTTAACCTATCCTCATTTACACTTGGAAATGGAGTAGTTTAAAAACATCAAAAAGTCAAGAAATGCTGAGCAATCTTCGATGCATGAAAATAAGTACACACACAACAATGCGAAACAGTTCAACCCATTCACAAACATAATAATAGCATAACCATGATGATTTAGATAATTGTGGAAGAAAAGGAAGAAGAGATAATTTAGCTGTGTTTGAATTCTATTATTCTTGTTGATAGCGTTAATGAGAAAATCTTGCTTACAGTCATGACTTGCACCTAAATTCTTTGTGCTTCCGTTTGTAACGCATTAAAGCAGGCGTGGCAGGTATAAAGTACATATATTCTTACTGAGCTTCACCTCCTGAGTCCATTTAGCCCTGTCCGTACGTCTGTCTGTGGAAATCACGATTACAAGAGGTACGCCGAAAGTCGGACTTTTAATAGTGAATATAAATTCATCGATGCTTATTCGATTAGCATTCCATTTCTCAGCTTGTAGTTCGAATTTGAAGTGAAACTTTAATCAAGAGCCTTTTGTCTAGGATTACAATACTAACAAAATTGGCGTTATCCGCTAGTGAAATAAAATACGATTACAGGAAGACAGAGATCTTTATCAAATTTGGCACGAATATTCTCAATCACAAGCTATTTGGGATTGGGATTGAAATGGAAAAAATCGGACCACCGATTTAACGGATCCGTTAAATTATTAGAAGTCAACTATAAACTTATCCTACGATTGTAGGGTATATGAACTTCAGATCGGCCGAATTTAACCCTCTTTCTAGTTATGTTTGTGTTTGGTGTAATAAGTATGGCTGCTCGTATGGTTGTTGTAGTGATTTTTTGTTAATTCTTCTAACAAGTACGTATTTACAAGTGTTAAGACTTTTGATGTACAAAATATAACGCCTAATATGTTAAGAAAAGGTAGGGCATGGTTGAGTCGAGAAAATAAAAAAATCGTATGGGAGAATTCTCTAAAGAGCAATTTCAAATAGATAAAATTTTAAAAAGTTACGAGAATACTTAGATACCGGAATAGATTACATTTAGATTAGGAATACAAATACCGTCTATAATGCAATGAGTGCATCGGGTTGACTCTGTGATGTAATTTCAAAATGCATGTAATTTTTCCTCACTGTGAACACAAATGCACTGTGAAAATGGATGCGTACGTCTTGAGTCGTGTTTTTAAAACATTCGCCGCCCCTAATAGGGAGCGAATCTTTGCATCTTAAGCGAATCACCCTGTATATCAAACTCTTAATACTTGTAAAGACTTATTTGTTAGTGTATAAGCACATCGAACAGCGTCAGAGCTTCCTAGCGTCAAAGAAGTTGGCACAAAATGAATACGCTAGACGCTCGTCAAAAGTGTTTTTACTTTATGTCCGCCGTTTCTGCTATTCGTAACATTTTTGAAGAATTTGGCACCACCCCATTTGGCAACACATTTCCGAAAAAAAGAGCGTAGGATGATGTCAGTGAGAAAATAGAATCGATCCGATCGAAGCGTCATGACTCCGAGCGTCAGAGAGCAAAATTCGTCCATAAGGTTTGTACAGTAAATTATTTTTTGACGCTGTTCGATCATAAGCATGAAGTACAAAATGTTTACAGACGGAGAAAATGTCATTGAGAAAGAGAGAGAATAGTAGTGGTCTAAGAAATGAACCTTGAGGGACACCACTATCCACGTACCAACTGAGAAGGTGCACCCAAACCTAACTCTTTGTAGAGTTACCGGTTCCATTACCGGTTAAGTAATTATTCATGAAACGTACAACATTGTCGCTAAAGCTAAACATATGTTTCAACTTTATACACAGTGAGTGTCTTACAGTAGTCTTACAGTAAACCACCATCATAAGATGCTAATAGGTTATTATCTTGAACATATTTATTGATTTGATTGGCCATGAGAGACTCAAGAACCTTTGAGAAGGAGGACAGGATGATAATAGGTCTAAAATCATTTGCCTCATTTGCAGTTGGCGTTTTGGCAATAGAGAAAACTATGGCTACTACAACTATGGCTAAATTTGAGCTAGCGTACTCACTATGGAAAAAGCAATAATGTTTAGAAATTTAATGTAAATACCATATTCACCGACAGCATTCGATTTTATGGTCATTAAGGAAATTGCGGCATCGGCTACACTGACCACAACAAAACCAAATGTATTCTGCGTATAATGGTCAGAAGCAGTAATCGAGTGAGCGCTGAAAAATCGCGGGATTTTTCGAATACCATTCCACAAATGAAATTTAAAATTTTTTAAATGCTCTTTACAAAATTTTAAGGTTCCTGGTTTCAGTTATTACCCTTTGAAATTTGAAAATATTTTCCCCTATATATTCTTAACTAAGGAAGATATATGTTAGTATTTATGTAAAACACCTAGTGATTTATGTATGGTTGGTGTTGGCATCATTACTTTATTATTATTATTATATTACAGTGGACCCTCGGGTTAACGAACGCCCCGCATAACGAACATTTCGCATAACGAACACTTTTTTTTGGGGAAAAAAAGTTTCTCTTAACGAACGAAGTTTCGCATAACGACCAACGAAAAAGGGGGAAACCTTAATTGCATGTAAAATTTCTGTCTGTGCTAAGCAACGAAACAGGGGAAACCCCGAATACACATTATAGTGCTGTCTGTGCTAAGGAACGAAACAGGGGAAACCCCGAATACACATTATAGTGCTGTCTGTGTTTAGCTTTTGTTTCAAAATTGTGCATTTTGTTTTATTTTTGTGCATAATTGCCTGTGTTGAAACATACAAATGTACAAATGTTTGTTTCCTTAAAAAATTGTATACGTTTCATTTAACTTTCCTTCAATAAAAGCTGAACTTTAAATATATTGGTGTATTTTTTCAGTTCTTTTGATGCATTTTATGTTACATTCTTTCAATAAAAGTTCCAATTGAAACATATTATAAGGTGTTTCCATAAAATGGTTTTTCCAGGTTTTTGGAATAAAACCTGTTAATAATAAACTGTTTTAAGTCCCAAAACCACTCGTAAACTGTTTTAACTCCCGTGAAATTGTTGTTGCTATTCCAGCGCTAAACCAAAATGCGTTTGGTTTTTAGCCTCAGTTTTTAGTTTGCAAGTCTGTTTCGAAGTTCGGAATTGCAGACACACTATCTTTCTCCTTTTCTAGTGCCAATAAGTTAGAAAGAGATAATTTATGTCACCAAACTATTCTGCCAAATGCCAAAAAAAACTCGACATACTGAGAGGAATTTTTTATTTATGATGTACGATTTTTCGCTTTTCAAATTCGGTAAACTTGCGAATTTCATCACCATACCAAAATACATTTCAACAATTTTGAATATTATTGTTATTTTATTCACTGTATTATAAATTAAAGCGATGCACAATTTTAAAAATAGCTGCGTAAATATACAAACAAAACAACAGATGTTTATTTCTTCTTTTCGATTTGACAGCCCGGACCGGATTATGTATGGAAACACTAGATCAGCTGATCGATTTTCGAACACCTTAACCGGATTTAATATTTTTATGTAAACAGGATATTAGAGTGTATTTTTTTTTTTACCTGGAACGCATTAATTCATTTTACATTGATTTATATGGGAATAATGGTTTTGCTTAACGAACGTTTCGCATAACGAACAAGATGCTGGAATCAATTGTGTACGTTAACCGAGGGTCCACTGTATTATATATTATTATTTATTGGTTGGCAAGAAAGTATTTTCTGTCAATCATATAATTTTTTTTTCTTTTGAGATTTGACAGATGACACTTTCCTGTTGCTACTAAACAAAATCCCGCATATTTTTATTTACAATTAAGTGTGTCGATTTGAATATGTCGTGCAAAAATCAACAATTTCGAGAGATTTTACTTTTTTATTTTCGTAAAGGCAAGAAAGCGCCTGAAGGTGCGCATCCACCAAGGCACGCGTGCTGAACGCGTTCTGACCGCGAGCTTGGTGGATACGGAAGAGCAAATGAACGCGAACTGAGCGCGTCCTGAACGCGAACTTTGCTTGCGTGTCATATCCACCAAAAACATTTGCACGTCTATAAAATGCGTGATGTTCGCGTACATGTTTTTTAGTGAGTATACTTGGCGTACTGTTCGCGTTCTGCACGCGTTCTGAATTCCGACTGTTCGTTTGCTTTCCATTTCTGTTCGCGTTCTGAAATTTTGTTGGACCAAATTCAGAAGAATTTGGAGAAGAAGAAGACGTGCAAGTTTGCGCTGATTTGCCTACTCCATTATTAAATACCAACAAAATCGCACTGATTTGTTCGCCGGTTGTTCGTTTGCTTTCCATTTCAAATGGATAGCAAAAAAGCAGCTCGCAAACAGAACGCGAACAAAATTTCAAGAATTTGGTTGTATCCACCGAAAAACGAAACAAAAAGCAACGTGCAGCTTTCATGCGTGCACTCGTATTTTGGTGGATACGACGCAAAAACATTTCGGAAAGCTGTTCGCGTTCAGCGCGCGTGCTGCGCGCGATCAAATCGCGAGCAGCTTTTGTGTTGCTTTTTGGTGGATACAAAAGAACGCGGTCAGAACGCGAACAGAACGCGTGCTGAATTTTTGGTGGATGCCTGCCTTGAGGCTCACAGAGAGATATGTGAAGTGTATGGTACTGATTGCTTAACAGAACACGCATGTCAGAATTGGTTTAAAAGATCTGGAGATTAAAGATCGTTCTGGAGATTTTTCAGTCAAAGATGACCAACGTTCCGGTCTGAAGCTGATGATGACAAAATTAAAGCCATAATTGAATCGAATTGCCATATAAAGGTGCGAGCGATAGCAAAAATGTTAAATGTATCGCACACAACGATCGTAAATCATATAAGATGTCTTGAACTCGTGAAGAAGTTGGATTTCTGGGTTCCACATGAATTGAAAGAAATTCATTTAACGCAACGAATCAATGTTTGTGATATGCATTTCAAACGTATTGCAATCGATCCGTTTTTGAAGCGGATAATTACTGGTGACGAAAAATGCATAGTCTACAACAACGTTGATCGGAAACGACCATGGTCCAAGCCACAAATCATACCAAAAGCTGAAGTGCGTCAAAAGATAATGCTGTCCAATTGTAAAATGTTCTATGAAGGATTTTTTAAATACAGTAAGACCCCGCTTAACGCGTAGGATACGTTCCATCAAAGTAGAGCGTAATGTCAAATGTCATCAAAGTAGAGCGAAACAGCGCTAAACGAGGCTATCTTAACATGTAAATATGATGTAAAGATGGATACAAAATTGATAGGTATTAAAATTATTATCATTTCTTTTTTAATAAAAGTAAAACCGAACATTTATTACTTACAAAAATAAAAACAATATAAACGAATATACTTATAACCGAAACAACGCTAAACGAAACAGCGGTAAGCCGAGTCTTACTGTCCCTATATAATGCTGCTCACACTAATTTCAAAGGACTATAACTCTAAAACCAGATGAGAGCGGAAAAAACCGCTGTTGTTGTTAGAGTTATCGTGCAAAAAACAACAATGTTGACCTTTCGGGACTAAACTATATTTACAAATGTATTGTAATGTTTTGTTGTTTTCTTGCGTGTGATTAATTATTAACCCACATAATTTTGTTAGCTTTTCACAACTCTTATATATTCTATATATTAACTTTGTCACGAAATGTGTAACACATAGAAATAGAGAAGATACAAGGTTTATAGAATAAACTTCTATAAACCTTGGAGAAGATAGATATAGAAGTGTATTGCTTTAAACACAATTGGAGCAACAGGATACAGCAACATTTCCAGGCAACAAGAAATTCCATGGCGTTAATTATAATGGCTGGGCAACTGTTGCTCAGCAACAAAAATTTCATATGTCAAATTCTTAATGGTGGTGTAACACTAGGCCACTTGAGGCCGTCTTAGAAAACCTTCAACTGTTTCTTACATTTTCTCCAGCATCCTTTTTTAGAGGATTTTCCATTTCTTTTAGCAATTGATAAATATAATGTGTAATTTTTTTTTAATAGGAATGCCGTATATTTTCTATTTCAGAAATAAATTTCTTGTAATAATAATAATAAAAATTTCGTTAAATATTAACTTAAATAAATTGGCATTAAGATGCCTAGTGTGACACCCCTCACAATGCAAATTGTCAAATTTTACATGACACAATGTAAACAAACACACCGAAGAAGAACAAGAATGATTCTGTTGCTGTCAAAATTAGAAATTAGCCCGGAGACAAGATACAAAATGGAATGCAAACCACGGCAACAAACTGGAAAGCAAACTTTTTTCTCGATCTCCATAAGAGCCCATGTAAATTTGACAGCTAAAAATGTATCTTGTATCCTGTTGCTCCAATTGTGTTTAATGCTTATATATAACCCATGGTCAGTGTCACCTCGTGAGTTGATTTAAACATGTCCGCCCGTCCATTTCCCTTGATCACGGGAGAACCGGTGAAGATATCGGAATAAAATTTTGTAGAAATATTCTTAATTTTTTCGTAAGGATTTGTATCGAAAATGGTATAAAAGCGTTAGTTTTTGAGTTATGACAACAAAATTACATTTATAGGAAATTACGTTTTCTGTAAAATCTAACTTTACATAAATTAAGGGTATTTCTAACGTTATACATATCAACGGATAACTTTTTTAGTTAAGGATATATAAGGGAAATTAATTTCAAAGAAAAGTAAAAATCAGAAACCAGGGCTCCCCCTGGAGATAGCTTTGTTGTTGTTGGAATCAGAATCAAAAACAACACGATTGGCATTACCAGGAAGATCCCTATTTAAGCCAATTTTACAATTATCACTATTCCATGCGGCTTATCAAGATTTACATGTACTGTCTAAAAATAAAAACGTCATTGTTCATAACTAACCGGATTTCGTAAAAGGAGAGAAAAGTTTTGTCTATATTTTTTCAAGCATAGATCCAGTTCTAAAATACTACTTTCATCAGTATCCTTCAAACACTTCTCAACGACACTATACAAATTCTTGTACGGAGACCACATGTCTTCAGGAATTCCTACAAAACATTAAATGTAAGAAAAATCCTCTACATATGAAAAGCTATAATACAACCTTCCATAACACTTGCAATTTTTTGAAAACCACAGATATAAAATTTAATGAAAAAACTAGTATCAAACCATACAATGATTATTAACAAAACTTTGATTTAGCGGGTCAGACAAAATATGCAGCTGGTTTAACTCGCGCGCAAGGGTTGCCCTCGCTGTAGAAAAGGCATAACATATAAGGCCCATATTACATTGCAAACAGTTGTTCGATCAAACAGTCACATTGTTTTTGTTTTCTGTATAAAGCTGTCAATAGTAATTAACGAACAGATTACTGTCTTCCCGAAAAGGCCCATCGAATTGTTGTTTTTGTTGTTGTTGTTGTTTGTGATGGAGACACCAAAACCAACAAAAAATTCCGTCGCTCTCCCCTACTTTCAAAGTTATAGCCCTTTGAAATTTGAAATTAGTATCCCTATATCTTCTAAACTATAGAATGTATTGTATTGTATTTTAAATGTGAAGAATTATATTAATTGTATATATCCACGACTTTAGGAATTGTAAACTATAGTACCACGCGTAGTCGATAAATTCTGCAAAGCATGTGAAAATACCAACAACAAACGTATTTTGCGTTTCGTGGATTTCACTAGACTTCTGTTATGCACAGTTGTCAAGCAAACGAAAAATTACGAAAAGCACAACTCGTGAAAAACATAAATTTGGTTTCGTTTTCTATTATAAAACTGATAGTTTTTTGACGTGCGTCATACGAACGTGAGGAACGAGTGACTAATTACTGAAACACAACCATAGCAGCAACATGCGAGATGTAGATTCAAATGCTGCCAAGCTCTGGATTCGAAACACAACCATAGCAACAAATGATAGCAGCAACTATAGAAATTTAGATTCAGAATACAAGGCGCTACTAAAGCTAATAAAACAAAAAAAAGGCCAAAACCCGGTAACTGCATTTGTGCCAAATGTAAACAAACATAGAAGAAGAACAACGACAGTAAGTAGCAAAATGCGGCAAAAAGCAGCAAGGGGAATCTTTTTTATCGTTTCCCAAAATTCCCAATTTTGACGATTCCCAATATTTATTTATTAGTGCTTAATAAACTAAGCGATGGCTTTATAATTCGTGATACGTACGTAAAAATTAATAATGTGTAATAACATTAATGAGAATAATAAACGATATTAGTTAAGAAACTGAGGATTTTATTTTTAGCTACATAAACAGGATCAGTCAGGTCATGTTCTCAGCAAGCCTTCGAAGCGTGGTGTCGGAACTACTCTAAGTCTCAAATAATTTTTCTAAGTCTCTCGCTGTCTATTCCAATATTTGCAAAAAGTCGTTTCACGCGAATTGTTGTGGCATTACTTCAGATGCTTATAATTTGTGCAAGGATCTTAAAAATATAGTATTTAATTGCGACAAGTGTCTATTCATTTCCGCAAATTTAATTTCGAATTTCTCAACTCTTTCTTGACGGTAAGAAGGAAGGAATTAACGGCTTATTTGCGAAATTTGCAAAGAGACTTGATATACATACTATACTGAATCAAGTTCGTTCTCATCGTTGACAGTTGTCCAATGCGATGACCCAGTAGGATCTGCTGAATGTATTGATACAATACCTGTTACTGGTTCTCCTGAGGCGTCAAGATCCTCTAATTGTACTGTTGTGGACATAAGTGATGGAGACGTGGAAGAAGCTAATTTGCGGTTCCATTATGCAGTGACTGAATAACAAATGGAAAAAATCCAAAAAATCTAAAAAATCAGCCAAAAAATTCAAAATACAAAATTGTCAGTAAGCTACTATTTACAGTAACGAAAAATGTAATCTGCGAACAACAGCATGGTTTCTTTGCTGGAATATATTTTTTTTTAATTTTTGTGTTAATGCTATAGAAAATGGATCACAAGTCGATATCCTATAAACTGACTTTTCAAAAGCATTTGACAGCATTCAGAACAATTTATTAATTTATTATGTAAGCTTGAGAATATAGGTTTTCACTCCATCATTTTGAAATGGCTTAATTCTTACTTAACCAGTAGGAATTTATATGTTAAAATCGGGGGATATTACTCTGAACCTACTGCGGCAAAGTCGGGTGTCTCACAGGGAAGCCACTTGGGTCCCTTGCTGTTTAATCTATTTATAAATGACTTGCCGAATGCTTTTTCTGTCAGTTAGGACTGTTAAGGATTGCGTTGATTTTCAAAAAGACATTAACTCACTTATTAATTGGAGCGAATGTATGCATCTCAATCTAGATTTTGCTAAATGCAATGTGTTTACGCCGCTCGCCTCAGGTGCCGCTCCTGACCTCGGCATGTCAGCGATCGCTCATACCGCTGACACGTAGCCGATTAGGAGAGGCGACCTGAAAGCTCGACTACGAGCTTTTCCCCACGGGGTCGGCTGCTGAAGAAGCGAACCACCGGCACTTCTTGCGGCCCTTTCGACTTCAACCACCGAACAAGAAGGACGTCTCAGCAACCGCACAGCAGACAACACACAACAACTAAACTAAACAACTAAATTAGAAGTGTAATTCAAACAACTTTACAATTGTTTGTGTGACACTTGTACACAAATAATAGACGAATAAACCAATCAAACCACAACCAACAAAACAGTGCCTTTTGATCATTCATCACCTCAGCTCTTTACACAAAACATTGGTCCTAAGCGAGCCGGATCGCGCTCCAGCCTACTCATCAACAAAAAGAGGAAAAGGTATTGCCTTGCGATTTAATTATAGTGAGATTATATTGAATATTTTCTGTGTAACAAAATTGTATATACATAACATAAATCAAGCATATACAAAGTATATACGCAGGACTGTTCACCCAATTTCGGTGTAAACCCGTTTGTGCAGCCGCACTCGCAAAAAATATTCGAAATTTGCTGTGTGTGTTTTTCGCTGTCGCGCTCTTGCGAAAAATTGAAAAAAACTATGCTTACTTGTGTGCGCCAACTAATATGTGCAGCCACGATCTAAGCAAACAAACGTAGGTTTGTGTTTTTTTTTCCTCTCGCTCTGCGTCGCGCTCTTTCGATCGCCAGAAAAAACTATGCTTATGTTCTCCAACTCATTTCTGCAGCTACTCAGCAACCATATGTGTTAAGCATTAAACACAATTGGAGCAACAGGATACAAGATACATTTTTAGCTGTCAAATTTACATGGGCTCTTATGGAGATCGAGAAAAAAGTTTGCTTTCCAGTTTGTTGCCGTGATTTGCATTCCATTTTGTATCTTGTCTCCGGGCTAATTTCTAATTTTGACAGCAACAGAATCATTCTTGTTCTTCTTCGGTGTGTTTGTTTACATTCCGTCTTGTAAAATTTGACAATTTGCATTAAGATTGTTTACATTCTGTTTGTGTCTACTTGTGAGTGATCTACAATACAATAAAAAACCAATTCATAATGAATATTGAAGAAGCTCTTATAAATGCTGTTAAACAGCATCCTTGTTTGTACGACCTGGCGTCGCCAAATTACAAAAACGTTGTCCAGAAAGATGCTCTGTGGGACGAAATCGGCAGGCAGCTGAATTTAGATGGTAAGTTTTTGCTTCAAAAGTATTTGGTTTCACAATTAGGATATATTAGGAGTATCTCTTTAGGAGATACTTGCCGGAAGAAGTGGAAGATGCTCCGGGACATGTACCGGCGTGCCAAACGGTCAAACATTTTGGCCTCGGGCAGCGCTGCACCGTATCGCAGGAGAAAACAATGGCACCATTACGAGGCCATGATGTTCCTCGACGGCGCCCAGTCCAGCAGGTGGTAAGTGGATTGAGCATTAAAGTAAGTCCCCACATTAATAGTTTTGTGTAATATCTTTGCAGTACCATAGGAAATCTCGAGGTAGAGGACAGTGATAACCCTCAGCTACCGGAATTGGATGCGAGCGGCACGTCGACGCCAGCGTCAGCATCAAGCTCTGCCGCCTGTCCAAAATATGTAAGTTGCGTACTATTTATTGATATTTAAATAATACTTCTCTCAATTTAGCGAAAAATTCAAGATGACTTTGGCGCGGTCATGGCCAAGATTTCTGAAACTGCCACCAAAATATCGGAGCGTTTTGAGCCGAAGGAGGAGAATGAGATTGACATGGCTTTCTCCGCCATGGCAAGTCTTGTAAAATCTGCGCGCATGCCACAAAACCTAACATCATCCGTGATAAGTAAGGTCCAAGCAGTTGTCTTTTGCGAGGTCCAAAACTGGACTGCACGGAAAAGCGAAGGCAATTAAAATTGCAACATTTTTTGAATTTATTTTTCATTTTCTTATTTTATTATTTTATTTTATTTTATTATTTTTACATTTAATATATTATTGCTGAATTGTTATACATTATTGCTGTAATATATTTAATTTATGAATTGAATTAGTTTTGTATTACAAAAAGTATTAAGTTTTTTTGAAAAATTAAAACTATTGAATCAAAATGCAAGTTGTTTATTATTGTTATTGTGGCTGATTAAGAAACCACAACAAGGATTTAATAAATAGTTAAATGTCTCTGTTTTGGAATAAAAAATTGTTGAGTAGTTCTCGAACGTGGAACGCATGCGATGTCGATCGGTTTGATGTGACCAGACGAGCTGAGCGTAAACGATATTCGACTCCAAATCTTTCCGGATCTTCGTTATTAAAATAGACCGTATCTTTTTTAAGCATCAGAAAATTGTGCAGCACTATTGTGGCCAACACAATTTTGTCGACATTTTCAGGATTTGCATGTATGGGCGCTCGGAGAACACGCCACCGGCTCGAAAGTATTCCAAATGCGTCTTCTATATGGACACGCGCACGGGACAATGCCTTGTTAAAATGTTGTTTGTCCGCTGTCAAACGAGCTCCAGGGTATGGACGCATAATATTGCTTTTCAATGGAAACGCGCTGTCAGCGACGAAGTAATGCGGAAATGTTTCCGAGTCACCTGGCAGCGTACGATCCGGTGGCACTGGCAGCGTCCCGTTTAAAATATGCCTCCCAAAAGTACTACGTAGAAACACGCCACCATCGCTTTGGCTCCCTAAAGCTCCGACGTCAACAAAGGTGAAACAGTAGTTCGCATCGCATGCTGCCATCAGGACTACGCTGAAGTGCCGCTTATAGTTAAAATAAAGCGATGCGCTTTTTTTTGGCCTTATAATGCTTATGTGCTTCCCGTCGATGGCCCCTAAGCAGTTGGGCATCCCACTCTTTACGAAAAAGTCCTCACATATTTTATGCCAATCTGCAAAACTTGGAGGCGCTACATATACTCCATATAACTCACTCCATATCGCATCGCAGGTTTCATAGATAATTTTGCGGACCGTTGAGAAGCCCAGTTTGTGTGTCCATGCAAGGACTTGCACATTGCAACCTTGTGCCAGATATCTGTAAGACTGAACTGGTTAATAATTTTCTTTAACGTTGTTGAATGCAATACTTACAGAAGTGTTATGGACAGCCTGACATCTGGTGCAATTGCTTTGCGTTTGGAGTTCTTCATCAACTTTTGTCGGAGAAGAACGAGCAAGCACCTAAAATTTGCAGAATCCATCCTAGTTGCAATAAAAAAATGCTCTGCGTCATTTAATATTTGTTGCTTCGTGCAAGTTTCAAAGAAGCCTACGACATCTCTATTTATGTTAAGTGGACGAACCCACCACCTCCGTCGCGTTTTTTCCACAGCTTGCAAAAAGGCTTTGTACGCCATGGCAAGCAACACCGATAATTCCACAAGTGCTTGGACAGCATCCTTTGCTTCTTGCTCGTTCATTTTGACACTTATTTTGAATTTATTTATATTTTAATTGGACTTTTAAACTTTACAAAACAATTTTATAAGTGATTTGACATTTCATAAGATAAAATTTGACAATTTGCATTGTGGGGTGTCACACTAGGCATCTTAATGCCAATTTATTGAAGTTAATATTTGACGAAATTTTTATTATTATTATTACAAGCAATTTATTTCTGAAATAGAAAATATACGGCATTCCTATTTAAAAAAAATTACACATTATATTTATCAATTGCTAAAAGAAATGGAAATTCCTCTAAAAAAGGATGCTGGCGAAAATGTAAAAAACAGTTGAAGGCGGCCTCAAGTGGCCTAGTGTAACACCTACCATTAAGAATTTGACATATGAAACTTTTGTTGCTGAGCAACAGTTGCCCAGCTATTATAATTAACGCCATGGAATTTCTTGTTGTCTGGAAATGTTGCTGTATCCTGTTGCTCCAATTGTGTTTAATGCTTTATGTGCTTATGGTCAGCACATAAAAACGTCGGTTTTGTGTTTATTCGCTCTCTTTGTCGCGCTCCTTTTTGATCGTCTAAAACAACTGTGCTTGGGTGCTCCAATTTGTACAGCCATCCTAAGCATACAATCTAAAAACTACCACCTTTTGCTGTATAACTTTGTTTTGTGTTTACTTCGAATATCGATTCATACGCTCATTTTTTAGGCGCTCTAATCGGAGATGGGCGTATGAAGTCTAAACTGTGCAGACCCCACAGAGAGCTCTAATCGAGGGAGTTGCTTTTCCTTATACAATTCCACACGCTGACCTGTACGCAACGAGTATGTATCATGAAGACATTACAAAGGCGAATTCAACGCTGAGAAATTTTCAACATTAGCGACATCGATCAGGGACATACCGATTGGTTGGACTCGAACTACGTTTGATGCTTATAAGGTTGTTGAATTCTGTATGACTTCGTATGTGAATATGCGTAAGAAGAGTTGATTCATCGAGCACCCGGTTGCCAGATAAAGTGTGAAAGAAAGAATCCATCAATTTTTTGCGTACAGCGGGGGATGAGAAGAACGGTGCAAGAGAAGAACGATTCGTCTTCGTTTTGTTTTTTCACAATAACAAAACATGTACAGCCGTCCGTCCGCCGGATAAACAGATTTGCTTTCAATTTTACATTTTATGGCTTTTGAATGAAATTTTGCTTTTTCTAGCTTCGTTCTGCTACTGTTTCAGTGTCTAAGCTTTGTAAAGCGCTGGCACGATCTACGTTCCGTGCATAGCGTGCTGTTAAAGAATTTGTATAGGCATTGTACATATATGTTAGTCGGCATATCAATTAATTGAATACCTTATACGGGTAAGACTAAAAAGTTAATGAAGTCAAATTATGGAAATATTTCAGAGGAAGTCTATTTTTTACAATTATTACATTTATTTACATTTATTTATTACATGTCTATTTATTTTTATTAATTAACTCGACTTAGGATGTTATGGCTTGTAGCTACAGATATATATTTTTGCATACCATATAATTGATGAAACGAGTAATTTTTAATAAGTCATCAAAGAAAACAATTAAACAAGATAGGTAGAAATCATACATAATAAATTATTATTTTATATCGAATACTTGTTATAATACAATATAGTACATGTATTAACTACTGAGGTTTTACTAATATTTCCGATATTAATTTCAAATAGTAAAGCATGTTCAATAGTTTTTGACACACCCTGTTTTTTATGTTCTGGTTTCATAAAATCAAATTAAATTTAATGGCATGCCATAATTATACATTGACACAAATGTTTACAAATATATATATATACAGTGTTTCACTAAAATCTTCGTACAGCACTTCGTCACAACTTCATTGATAAAAAAAGGTAATGCGTGGCAAGAATTTATAAAAAAATTTAATGCAGCTTTGTTTATTAAACCATTTCCTTCAATTTAACATTTGGAAACTTGGGCGTTGGAAACTTGGGGATAATTGAAGAAGCTATGGGCCACCATACATATGTATATCGATATTGAAAATCGAACCTCGCTTTGTACAGAAAGTTGTAGAATCGATGCCGGACCTTCTTAAAGCCCTTATTAAAAATATAGGCTACCCAAGGTTTATAAAAAGAAGGTTACGCCACGCGCAGGTCCGTTAGTTTTTTTCGTTTGACAGGGACGTCAAATGACGTCAATAAGTATTTGTATTGAAATTTTGTTTCGAGGCGCCTGCACACCGGTTATAACAATAATTTTTAATGTAAAATTTTGGTGATTGAATAATACCAATAATGAAGTGCTCTGTGAATTTTTGCAATAATGTTAGTGGTCAGGGTTTTCAAATTTCCATCAGTTGTTCGCTTATCAAAAATTTGGTGGGTGTTTTGCCAGCGAAAAAAATAATTCAAAACCAAACATGCAGACATCTGCAGGATCATTTTAATGTAAATTGCTTTAAAAATTAGTTGCAAATTAATATGGGTACGTAAATTTATTATTTTTTTTACCTTTTAATTTATACAACGTGCACAAAATTAGGTTATGCTAAACGTATAGTACTAAAGCTTAAGCGTAAAGGCTTCAGTTTTTGTTGGTTAATTATACAGTTTACATTTTTGCATAAAGTAATTATCACAGTAATTATACATTTTTACACAAATGAAAGGTCTTTTAAATGCCTTTCCAACGATACGAAGAACAAGTATTTTGTATAGTTGAAGAGATACACTCTCGTAATTTCCAAATTTCAAAGGCATGTAACTCTGAAAATATACGAGAACGACAAAAAGTGTTGCTTTTGCTGGAGTTACCTCATAAAACTACGACAACAAAAAAGCAACAACAAAATTGGAGCGTTCGAGTAACATTAAACCTGTTCCAACTTTTCTTCATACGACTTTTCAAGTTTGGCATTTGTACCGTGTGTTGTGACCCTAGTGATTTTAGAAATACTTATTGACGTAGATGCTCAGAACGAGACCACTTTTCTTTGTTTACTGGCGTAACCTTCTATTCTATAAACCTTGTAGGCTACCCCACAAAATATTAAAAAAAAAGTTCACAGTTTTTTAGTTACTTTGTTTGTGAGTGTACGAAGACTTTATTGGAACTGATTCAGTGACTTTTTTGCGATTTTAGTTAATAACTTTTGGATTAATTGATGAAATTGGTTTATTTTTTTGTTAAATTGAAGGAAATGGTTTAATAAACAAAGCTGCATTAAATTTTTTTATAAATTCTTGCCACGCATTACCTTTTTTTATCAATGAAGTTGTGACGAAGTGCTGTACGAAGATTTTAGTGAAACACTGTATATATATATATTTGTGTCAATGTATAATTATGGCATGCCATTAAATTTAATTTGATTTTATGAAACCAGAACATAAAAAACAGGGTGTGTCAAAAACTATTGAACATGCTTTACTATTTGAAATTAATATCGGAAATATTAGTAAAACCTCAGTAGTTAATACATGTACTATATTGTATTATAACAAGTATTCGATATAAAATAATAATTTATTATGTATGATTTCTACCTATCTTGTTTAATTGTTTTCTTTGATGACTTATTAAAAATTACTCGTTTCATCAATTATATGGTATGCAAAAATATATATCTGTAGCTACAAGCCATAACATCCTAAGTCGAGTTAATTAATAAAAATAAATAGACATGTAATAAATAAATGTAAATAAATGTAATAATTGTAAAAAAATAGACTTCCTCTGAAATATTTCCATAATTTGACTTCATTAACTTTTTAGTCTTACCCGTATAAGGTATTCAATTAATTGATATGCCGACTAACATATATGTACAATGCCTATACAAATTCTTTAACAGCACGCTATGCACGGAACGTAGATCGTGCCAGCGCTTTACAAAGCTTAGACACTGAAACAGTAGCAGAACGAAGCTAGAAAAAGCAAAATTTCATTCAAAAGCCATAAAATGTAAAATTGAAAGCAAATCTGTTTATTCGGCGGACGGACGGCTGTACATGTTTTGTTATTGTGAAAAAACAAAACGAAGACGAATCGTTCTTCTCTTGCACCGTTCTTCTCATCCCCCGCTGTACGCAAAAAATTGATGGATTCTTTCTTTCACACTTTATCTGGCAACCGGGTGCTCGATGAATCAACTCTTCTTACGCATATTCACATACGAAGTCATACAGAATTCAACAACCTTATAAGCATCAAACGTAGTTCGAGTCCAACCAATCGGTATGTCCCTGATCGATGTCGCTAATGTTGAAAATTTCTCAGCGTTGAATTCGCCTTTGTAATCTCTTCATGATACATACTCGTTGCTGTACGTGCTCTCATCTCTTGTCGCACAGTGGGCAAGAAACAGAAGTTTTATGTTAAGTATTAAAAATAAATAAAAATACAACTTTTTTTCTCATTTTGTACAATAAAGAGTTTAGCTCCTGCTTTTTTTACAACTAACAATGTCCGCCGTCGATACTTTCATACGTCTCGCCGACGCTCTCGTCGAGTTCGAAGTCAATTTCCAGGCAACGCCGGCACGGGAACACAACGTTCACTCGCTAGACATCCACAGAGAAGAACTCAAGTCCAAATGGATGTTGATCAAATGCACTTTTGAAAGCATCCTGTCGAAAATGAAATCAGTAAGCGACGAGGCAAGCGACTTGGAAATTATCAAGGAGAAGCGGCGTAGTTGTTATAGCAGCAACGTGCGACGCGCCGCTACCATCAGCGCGATGATCGAGGCGCTTGCAACTTCCTCCGCGTCCACAGAATCTTCAAGTTCACCGGCTAAGATGCCGCCCTTTGGCTATAATATTAGCTTGCCCCTTGTGACACCCGTGTTTCGAGGCGATTGCCCTCATTCCGAGATATGTTCACGGCAGAGATAATGAGATAGGAAACTTCTAAAAACTGCAACTCTGGTTGTCAAATCGTGTGTTCGTGGTTGTGAAATTGTATTGTAGTATTTGTGAAAACTCGATAATTGATGACGTTTTAGAGCAGAAACTCACCCCTTTAAGACCCAAACAAATGAATTTTTTTCCTTATAGACCCAAACAAAGTGTTCAGTTTATTAACTTATACACCACATTTGACATTTGTCAGAACCTTTTGTTTTGAGATACCATTTGCTTATATAATCAAATCAATGAATGAGCTTATGTAAGTCAGATATTTACAAATACGCTGCTTAACAATAACTAGCACTTAAGAATAGAGTAATAACTTCATTTTGCAATTTGGAATGTAGAATGTTGTAGGATATATGTATATTGAATGTACTATGGGATATATTTTCATTTAAATATTATTTGTTTAGTTTTATTTAAATATGTGGTTTACCGCAGAAATAAAAGCCATCAAAAGATCGTAAATATACATTAACTCTGAACAATTGACGCTTGTTTTGATAAACTATAAAATTAAGTGCGAAAAGCCAAATATTTTGTTCAACTTTTAAAGAAACGTTTTAATATACTTTACTTTTAATCGAAATTTAAAACATGTCTTTTACTGTTTAACTCTCGAGTACAAGAAATTATTTTTGATTACTGAGAAAAGAATTTTCTTAAGTTCTGGAATATTAGAAAATTGATATAAGTTATACACATATTGTATATGGTTTTGCTTTACGCATTTGTTTTACTTAATTTGCACTTTCAATCTCAATAGTTACCAAAAATGCTTGTCAAAAAGTGTTTAAAAATATATAACCTAAAAATCGGTTTTAAATTTATGTAAATATGGGTGTGTGCCAATTGGTTACTTTTTCCTCGATTTGGAAAATTTTGACATAAGAAACTGAAATTTTGACGTGAGTGAGGTGAATTCAAACTTCAAAATTTTACGTAGCCCTGAGGGCTAGGTAAATTTTTGACAACCGTTGAATATTATCTTCAACGTCGAATATTTAAAATTATTTAAAAATGGAAAAGAAAATTAGGAAAACTTATATTACATGTAAGTATAAAATAAAATATGCTGCATAAAGTTTCACTGAATGTTAAAATGTTCTTATTTCGATTATATTAGGGAGTAACAGCGACCGTATGGCATTATTAACAAGAAGAATAGAGCTGGACAAACTCTTTAGTTCAAAAAATGCCAACAGCAACGATGGTTGGAGGTAAGCAAATTTAATATGCTCACGTTTATGCATTTTGATATGCAATTTTTTTCAGAAAAGTGGCGGGCTCCCTCCAAGAAACACTTTTGGATCCCAGCAAAGACCACACCAGCTGCAAAAATCAGTGGAACTCTTTAATAAAAAAATATAAAGAACTTAGCCGTATCAGGACGGGTGAAGGTACGGCAGATGAGTTGTCTGTGGAGGATGCGGAAGATTGGCCTTTTTTCGAAATTATAAAGACGTATGCAGGTAGAAAGGACAATTTCAACCCTCCATTCCTCCTAGACTCAAGCCAGGGGGTGTTAAGGCCCCAATGTGAAAGTCGCTCCACAACACCGTCCACCACACCAAGAAGTGAATCGCCCCATCCATCCCCAAGACCCTCATCGTCCCATCGCTCTCACAGCCGTTTGGATAGGCTAGAGCGTCTTATCACAAAAAGTGAAAAAAGAACAAGGAAGCAAATGTCTTCATTGCTTTCAGTTTTCGGACAAATGGTGCAATCAGACTATCCGCATATTGACACAACATCACTGTTGATAGAGTCATCCGATTCCGACTAATGAATGTTCCGACCAGTTAAATCAAATTTGTTTTTATTTATTGAAAATAATAATAGTTAATAAATTAAATTATTTTTATAACAAAATTGTTTTTTCTTTAGTAGTTCGCATAGCAGTATAAGATTGCAAGAAGGGGACATTGTTTTGTTCTTATTTGCATAAATTCTCCCAGTTGCTGGATTCGTGATTTTCAAATTACCGCTCAGAAAGAGTCAAATGTTTAAATAATTTTATAAAATACCATATTATACATATACTATATACTAGACTGCAAGAATTCGTTAAACATGGCATTTCTTTGTAATATTCCTTCTTCGGAGTCAGATAGTGTTGATTCGGTTGGATCTGCATGTGAGAGAAGCTCAACTGATACATCGTATGGATCGAAGTCATCATGTAATATGCAAACATTGTGTAAAATGAATGCAGCGAAAACAGTCTTGATGCAATTTTTTACGCTGAGTTCAAGGTCTCTGTTGAATATATTCCTCCATCTTGATTTAAGCATTCCGAATGCACATTCCACAGCAATTCTTGCTTGACTATGAGCCGCATTAAATCTCATTTGCGAAGACGTTAAAGGTTCCTTAAAAGGAGTAATAATTGCTACTGGCTCTGTTTGGCAAGGGTATCCTTTATCGCCTAACAAAAAATATCCCCTCGGAGGATAAGTGCCTGCGTTGAATATTGGGCTGTTAAGGAACACACGTGTATCGTGAACTGATCCAGGATAACCCACAAATACATCTGTGAACTTATAATTGCTGTCAACAACTGCTTGAGCTTGTATGGAATAGAATTTTTTGTGATTTATATATTCGTCATGCTTATTGACTGGGCATTGAATTCGAATATGTGTGCCATCAATTGCGCCAATAACATTTCTAAAAGCCATTGATTTAGCTTTCCTACAAAATTTTATACCAGTTCTTTCATAATCCTCAGCAGATCCATGGTTTATGATGTGGCGCATTTCAAGAAATACATCTAAAAGCTTGTGAATGATATTTTTCACCGTAAAGCGGCTTAATCCCATGAATTCTCCAGCAACTCTGTAGCTGCATCCACAGGCCATCCAATATAAAAAGCACATCACTTCATATTCCGTTGACCATCCATGTCGTTTTAGAGGAACGAAATCCGATATTTTTCGGAAAGAATTGTAGCATACCCTTAAATGCTTGCGAGTCGCTCTATCTTCTCCATTCATTATAGAATTTATTGTATCGGAATATACTTTTGGTTTAAGATACACGAGACCCTACGAAAAATTAAAAGAATTCAAAAAATTAATTGTTGCCCTTGTTGCATTTCCTTGAAACACTAACATGTCTGGTCTCTTTCTCGCATATTAGCATTAGCATCATTCTGTTAATTTTTTTAAGATGTTGTGCTTTTAATAAAATAGCTAATAACAAAGGAAAATACTTTTTTGATATTCTATGCATAATTATTTGTTTAATTTTGCAGACAATCTTGAAACTCAAAATTTTGTTTCTGTCAAAATTTCATCCATGAATTGGCACAGCAAATATAACAAAATTTTACTCACCAGAGTAAATTTATTTCAACATTACTTACCACTAGTAAAAAGTAATCAATTGACACACACCCTATATAAGCAAATGAAAGTTGGTGTTGGCATATCTACATATTTAATTCACCTCATTATTGCATTCGGTTTTCTGGTTTGCAAACTTCAAACTTTTTTGCACACTTTGGTACTTAAGTACTTCTGCTAGTGTGCTACAATTTTAAACAAGAAATTGTTTTTTTTTAGTTGAAAGATACTCTAGTACGCTCATATATGCCTAATTTATTAACCATTATTGTAATTAAGCTTTCCTTTTCATGTTTTTAACCAATTTTTCATTTTATTTAAGTACACTTTTTCCTACCTTCCCGTTTACACAATTTCGTACTTTTATAATTTCTTTTGGTAACGTGAACAGAAACGCTGTATCGTGACGTCATTAAAATTTTCACCTCAACTAGATTTTTTTATTGTTTTGATATATGTTAATGAAAATATGTTAATGAATGAAGCTCAAAGGATTTAAGTTCGTAGCCATAGCTCTAAACTTCTTTTATATTACAAAAAACCCAAATACAAATATTAACAGCTCTTCTTGTATTATTTTCCTTCCATGCACATATATATATTTTATTTATTTATTGTTTTAGTTTCTGTAAAGTTTTGCTTTAGCCTTTATTTTCGAGTCAATGCGCACAACATTCGCCACAATTGTTTGAATTACAACATTTACTTCTTTGTTTATTATGCCTAAGATTAATTGTTATATAATAAATTGTAATTTTAATAAATAAATGTTAAATGCATTCCGTAACTTTTACTGCAGCAGTTGTCGTGTTACGGACAGGACCAAATCCTTGAGGTTGTCTTTGGAGGATGTCACTTCTCAATACAAATGCTCTCCTTTCTCCGCGCAACTTCTGTTTGCAGCGAATAGCAATTCATCTTGCAATTCCGTTGAGACGTCAAGACGTTCTTCCAATACCGTTTCCTTAGGAGTCTCTTCGTATATGCCTTAGACAAACTGCCACAAAAGTTTCCAATCATTGCTAAGAGGATAAGAAACAACTATTTAACATTTTAATACTATTGAATTTGCTTCACGTTTCCACTACAAAAATCTATTATAAACAAATAATTTCAACTTACGGAATTCACTTCACTCTTGCAGTGATGGTTTACACTTGGCACTCGTCGATCTTCATCACAAATGCAACCTTTGGATTTAATTTACTTCTCTTTGTCATTGTGGTTTTATTAGTTCTTTTTATGACGCCGATGATATTTCGCCTACCAAAACTTCACATGGTAGCAATGGAATGTTAGCTCACTCGAATGTGAGCTTGGTTATTTGGATTATTTTATTTGGTTATCGTAGATTATCTCCAATACTTTCGTCTGTTCAATAGCGATATCGATAGATAGTCGATTATAGATATACTGCCTTAGAACTGTTTCCATACCACGCACACACTTTTATATACGATGTATTTTAATATCTACTAATTTAATGTGCTTATTAATTGAATTTAATTCAATAAACAAAAATGATTGCCCGACTACTTCAAAAACTTTCTGTAAATAAACGAAATGTCATTTAAAATGTCATAAAACCATGACGTCGTATGGTGAATAACACGTATACTATGCGTGTAATAAATTTTCGTTTTATTTTGACACATTTTTTAGCGGGAAAAGAGTTTCCCATCTCATTATCTCTGGTTCACGGCACTTTATATCCAGAAGACACGGATGTCGCCGGTGGAAAAACTATTCTACCTCAGCCATAAAACAGAAGGAGAAGCGAAGGAGATCGTCCAAGCATCTCCTCTAACTAATGAGGGTTTCGTCCAGGCGTGGCAAAATCTTTCGGATAGGTACGCAAACAAACGCGTTCTCGTTAACACGCTTTTAAAAAGCATACATAGTCTTGCCACGATAACAACGGAAGCCAGAAGCGAAATAAAAAACCTACAACGCGAAATTAATAATATTCTCGCCGCTTTGGCGCTCCAAGGTATCGATATCCCCAATGGGACGCCATCATTGTTTTTTTGTGTTCTAGTCGTCTTCCAGACGCCACCCTATTGCTATGTGCACAGTCCATTCAGAATAAATTTGAAATTCCCAAATGGACAAACTTAGACGCGTTTCTAACTCATCGTTTTCAAACACTCGAAACTGTGCAAGACATAAAAACCACATCTACCACAAAAGTCATGCAGCCGTCACCTCCTCTGCAACCTGTAAAAACTTCAAAGCGCGTCAACGCATTCCAGTGGAATGTAGCCCTTTCTAATTGTCCTCTTTGTTCACGTCGTCACAATTTGAGATTATTTCCTAAATTCTCGAAACTGACATCAAGCGACTAACAGTCGTAAGAAAACACCACTTGTGCATTAATTGCCTGGCCAAGTCACACGCCGTGCATGACTGCCCCAGTAATTTCAACTGCACCGTATGCAACGCAAGGCATCATACGCTTCTGCATCGTGACGAGGTTCAGAGTCAATCCTCTTCAGATTCTGGATCAAGCTCGCCAGTTACATACACTAGTCAAGAGTGGAGATACGAAAATGCACCTGAAGTATCTGCCCCACCTAGCTATCCAACGACAGCCGCTGCGATTTCGTCGCCAAAGCACCCCCATCGCTCCGCGAGCTTTGAGTCCTCTCCGAGGCCCTCAACATTTGATTCCTCTCCGAGGTCATCAACATTTGAATCCTCTTCGAGGACTGCAGCGTTTGATCCCTCTCCGAGGCCTTCAACATCAGCTCAACAAAATCTGCGGATAAACATACAGTCCACTCAGCTAAATCAGTCGGAAACTCATCAGGTATGTTGAGTTGTTGGGTACTGCTATGGTCACTATATGTCACGACGATACTTTCTACACTGCTCGTGCTCTGATCGATCCAGGATCAGAGGTCTCGTTCATCTCTGAACGCATTCAAAAGGTGTTGAAATTACCGATGCGGCCTGTAAGTGCAATGATTTCCGGCCTGAACGAAACGCTCTCTGCGAAAGTTTCAAAGTCGTGTGACTCGCGATCCGAATTTCCAAATTCAGGTAACAGCCCTAGTGCGTTCTCAAATCACGGGAAAACTACCTTCGCATTCATTAGATAGTGCGCTCCTCCGCAGCCTTCCTAGAAACATCGAGCTCGCAGACGTGAATATCACCATGAGTCAGCAGATTGATGTCCTCATTGGAGCTGACCTCTATCCTGCAATTCTGCTTGACGGTATCCGCCGTGGCGTACGGGGTTCGCTAATAGCACAACAAACTGTGTTTGGGTGGATCATCAGAAGACCAGTTCGAATGCTAACTTCCGATAGCCTCTATCAAAAAGTAGCATTCTTTAACAAAGTCACTATCGAACAAAAATTCGACCATTTTTGGGAGGGGGAGGAACTTCCCAAAACTCGCTTGCTATCCCCCTCAAGAAAGTTTTGCGAAGAGAATTCCGTAAAAATGACACACAGAGACACTGACGGCCGCTACATTGTCACATTGCCATTCAAAAGTGGGTTTTTCGACGCATATCGTACGAAACCTTCACGGCAAATGGCCCTCAAAAAATATTTGTAAATATTTGTATATATACAACGCAAACAACAATAAAGACTTCAAACAGCAATATGGTGATGTAGTACAACACTATCTTTACCAAGGCCACATGAAAGACGTACCGCCTCCGCCGATCGAACTTTGTGACAAACTTAGCATGATTTCGGAATTAACAACTACACTGCACAAAAATATGGTTAAAGTTCTCCACCCTGATGTGTGTCGTTTTTCTCACATTACTCGTCATCGACGAAACTCGTCGCATACCACGCTGCACCTCGACAGAGACTCAAGACACCAAATGTCGTCTTAAGCTTATCTGTCAGAAGCCAAATTCTGCCGAATATGCGCCGTTGGAAACCAGCCGAAAATAGCGTTTGAAATCGTTTGCATTCGCACAACCACAACCAACCATGAGGACAAGACGCTGCGTCTTGGCGGACGGACGTCCTCATGCCCTAGTTTGCCGTATGACGCCCCAGCTGAGCCTGAGAACTTCGACAGGCTCTCCTTATTCAATCGATGGAGACGAGTCCAAGTCATAGCCCAGCATTTCTGTCACCAGAAGAAATCGAAGAATTTTCGAGCTCATCGCGCTAAGTTGAAAATGTCACAACTTGACCTCCAACTCAACGATCTTGTAGCCATTCGAGAAGAATACGTTCCATACACTTCTTGGTGGTTGGCCGCATCGATAAAACATACCAAGGAAAAGACCAACGAGTTCGTGCCGCTAGCGTTCGAACAGAGAAAAGCCGTGTTACACGCCCTGTCACCAAACTAGTATCCTTGACATGAGGTTCACTCTTCCAGAGTACGCAAGTTTCCGGCTAGGGCAGATGCTGGCGCAGCCAGCTGTCATCCGAACAAATTCGCCACCACAGCGTACAGAGCCAGAAGTACCGCTGATCCTACAGGATCTCCAAGAAATTAATCGTCGGAAAGTCAACGTGTCCAGGGACCTAACATCAAATGAAGCATTACCGCCTATGCCACGACACTTCCGGCTGAATAGTAGCAAACTGCGATCATCGCTAATATTCGCCACGCCTATGTGTCAGGCTGGGCAGGCACGACTTTGCCCCATTGGTGCTAGGAGCCATTCCAAGTTGAACTGCTATCCACGCCGCTCACTATGGCTGATACTACGCGACTTCGACATCACTCAGCTCCTGGCTGCAGCTTCCCAACGAGAAGCGTTTTCAACTAGGACTTCCAGCTCACGACGCTTGCTCATCAGCGTCAACGACCACTTCGCTCACAATCGCCTACGTGGCACGAGCTCGAGGCTCGCTTACAGCCACCAGCTGCGCTTCCACGTAGAAACGATATGCAATTGGCCACATCGATGTAGCGCAGCGCGATATCACCTACAAGGACGAAACTACGACTTCCAGTTGTGGTACAGTGGTCAAACCACTAAATCTTAGGCGTGAATTACCACCACCAATGCTATGCTGCCATGGCATATCACGCTCGTGGCTGCAGCTCGAGAAACTCTAGCACTAATACGCTCGACTCGACGCTTGCCGTCGCCCACAGCAGCTCAAAGCCGCTGGCCGTCGCCCAAACCAACATCACGCGAAGGTTTTCCCCACACCACCACGGTGTGGCACGGCGGGATCGCTGCCACAGCACTCATCGCTGTCTCTGGGGTACAGGAGCACACCACGCTGTCCTCCAACGCCACTGGGCAACCATATTTCGTGCCGTATGCCGACGTCCTCGTTCGCTTCGCTCCAGGGTTCCGTGGGTTAAGTTTTGCAGTCCTGCTAGGCGGGTGGAATGTTTACGCCAAACGCCGCTTGCCTCAGGTGCCGCTCCTGACCTCGGCAGGAAATTAGAAGTGTAATTCAAACAATTTTATAATTAGACACTTGTACACAAATAATAGACGAATAAACCTATCAAACCACAACCAACAAAACAGTGCCTTTTGATCATTCATCACCTAAGCTCTTTACACAAAACACAATGCCTTAACTTTCGCCCGGCGTAAAAACCCGATTAAATTTGATACCCAAGATTCTGGTCTTAGCTTTCAGAGAGTCTGCCAATGAGAAGACCTAGGCATATACTTCGATGATGACTTTTCTTTCAGTACCCATATGGATTACATGATTCCTAAACCCAACTCCGAATTGGGTTTTGTGAAGCGAAACTCAAGGGAATTCATGGACCATTTTACATGGAAAACACTATTTGTTAGTTTAGTGAGATCCAGCTTAGAATACGCCAGCGGGATCCTTCCTATAAGGCGTAAGCTTTTATTGTTGTTGTTTATAGTCTCAAATTTTGTTGTTGTTGTTTTACTTTTTTATGATGATGTACCGACAAAATATCTGTGGACAAATTTTGCTTACGTATTTAATAAAAGCAATACTATTGTACAACAATAACTAACAAGCAAACGGTCGTTTTATTTTAAATATTTGAACAGATTCGAAGACTTAAATCGCTCCATATAAGATGATGATTTGCACCAGTAAGAAAGAGACAGAAAAAGGCAGGCCTGATATGTAAATGGTTTTGCTTTTCTACACATGACACTGTACCAACAGAGAAAACAATAGGATCATCAGCTGAAGTGGGTCTTAACTCCACGGCCACCGCTGCACAACAACTGGATCATCAGCTAGAGTGGGCCTTAGCTCTCCGGCCACCGCTGGATCTTCTAGTAAGTAGGCCGTCTCCAGAATAATTAAGTAACTATTATATTTTAGTTTACCATTAATTAATAAATTGAATAATGACCATTTTTAGCATTTAGAAGAATGCAAATTAAATAATTGATTTGCAATAAATATAATATAAAAATAATAAATTAATATTTACATTATTTAATAAGAAATAATTATAAGCTATGATCTTTTATCTTTTAATACAATGGAAACAATCCAGACGAGAATAAAAGTGTGTGCTTTGTCCAAACAAATAAATAACTGGACGAACCCAGGAAACGTCTCAACTATATCTCAGCTGAAAGTTCTTACAGTTATTACAACAACTTTTTTGCATAGCTTTTGTATAGCTATGGAGTTGAAAACTGAAATCCTTATCTCTATATCTCCTAAACTATTCAAGATATCCAGATCGGATGAATACTGTAAGGTATTTAACACTTTTTTAGCCGAAGTATGCTCGTCGGTGGCGGGGTTCGTTCAAAACAAATTTGTATTTGGGGTTATCGTTACAATAAAGTTTCTGGTTTATATACTTATTAGGTCATTAATGTATGAAATTTCCGTTTTTGAAACGAGTTTAGTTTATTTATTTATTTGATCCTCAATAAGAAACAATATCAAACAATCAAAATATGCGCCTAAGCTATCGATGGTGTTTTGCCATTTTAACGGTAAGTTTTTTATGTCTATAGCGAGAAGTCTGAGGGGCGAGAGGCAGTGAAATCCGAAAAGACATCTTTCACAGCTTCTTGAGAACTCAAGGATTTTCCTTGTAAGAACTGGTCCAAAGCCTGGAATAAGTGGTAGCCGGTTGGTGCAGAGTCTGGTGAATACGGTATGTAAAACGGTGGTAAAATCACCGAAAATAAACTTATCACACCAACGACGTAAGGTCCGATGGTTAGCTGCACCTTCCCCAAACACTTCATTGATGTTTAGAGCTGCCTGCGACGCATTGGTTCCGCGAGACGACGTCCATTGGCGTCGCAGAGGGTTCTTCGGCTTGTTGTTGGGCAGTGAAAGTCGACGACGATGCTGTTGCCAGAGAGTTGTGGGCGGTCTTCGTAACGACGATTAATTGTGTTCACTTCTGGACAGTTGACGTGCCGTCAGCGAGTGGGTGGCACGAAGAATCTACTTCTTCAACCCTTCCACTTCAATTTTTCAAAATAGCATATATGTGGTTCCGACATTCCTGAGCAACAAACTGCAGCAGACGGCATGCATTCGCTGCCCATCACAGCAGATCTCTCATAGCGTCGTGGCCGCAGCAGAGCTCATATGTCGATGTGAGAGCGTCGAGCAGCGAAGCTTAGAAGCAGCCAAGGCAGTCAGCAATAACAGCGTCGTGGCCGCAGCAGAGCTCACGTGTCTCCGTGGGAGCGTCTTACAGCAGAATTGACACAACAAATTCGCACGCGCTCAGGTGGCGGCATGGGAATCATGCCTAAATTTAAATGACATTCTTGTTCTTCTAAATTGATGTTCGTGTTCTTCTTCACATACAATAAATAATCAAGTCGATGAAGAAAGTGGGCAATTGTTCCTCAGCAGCACAATGAGAAGGTTGTTATTTTTCTTCATTGGATTACTTCAAGTTCAAGTACTTGAAGTAACATCTCATTTTAGAATACGAAGGACTTTTCCAGCTGAAGTGTGTCCCTTCAAGTTCAAGTGATTGATTAAGATCTCATTCGTAAACAAGGAACTTTTCCAGGTGACATAACCACTCGACGATTTGAAAAGAGTTCAAGTGCTTGTTCCAAAGCCCTAGTTTTCTCTGCAAATTCCTAGAAGTTAATGCGCTTGTAGGGATTAGCAATCTTGAGAAACGCACCAGCTGCTATTGAGAGTGTGGCACGAGAAACTCAACGTTTGGGTATGCTGTTGTTAAGCGTGTAGCACGAAAAATCATTCGTGTTTTGGGTGGACTACTGTTAAGTGTGTGGCACGGGGCAAAAATCTGTCGACGTTTGGGTACGCTGTATTTGTAGCGACGACGAAAGTGCTGGCTCGTGGTGACTTCAGGCGCTCTTACCGCCGCAGTGATTGGCGGAGAAAGAAATCTTTGTCGCCGAGTTTCGTAGCGACGACGAATGTTTGGCTCTGCATTTGGCGGTGAAAGAAGGTCTTCGTAGGCGGTATTCGTGACAACCCCGAATGTGTTGTGTTTTAACGCTTGTTTGCACGGCAAAATTTCTTTCAAGTTCTACCATCCTTGTCCTGAAGTTGAGGATATCCTGCTGATTGTTTCGATAGAGCTTGCCGATTGTTTCGAAAAAAAAAAAACAGGTCGGAGGTTGTGGAACATATTGGGCACAACACGCCCAATTTTTTGTTGTTTTTGCTGTTGTTTTTGGTGCTGACCCCCTGGTTTTATAGCCGTTTGAAATTTAACTGCTCATATCTACTAAACTATAGCAGATATCGGGTTGGTATGGGCGCCGTTCTAAAGGTACTTAGAGTATCTTCAATATATGTAATATGATATTTTACCGAAAAGCTTATAGTTCTCGACAAAAGCGCAATTTAAAATTTTTAGTACTTTTTTTGTGAATTCAATAATTTTTTTCGAAGTAAAATGTGTAATTAATCATATAAATCCTAATAAGGTGTTTCCATAAAATGGTTTTTCCACGTTTTTGGAATAAACTGTTTTCCCAAAGTCCCAAAACCACTCGTAAACTGTTTTAACTCCCGTGAAATTGTTGTTGCTATTCCAGCGCTAAACCAAAATGCGTTTGGTTTTTAGCCTCAGTTTTTAGTTTGCAAGTCTGTTTCGAAGTTCGGAATTGCAGACACACTATCTTTCTCCTTTTCTAGTGCCAATAAGATGGAAAGAGATAATTTATGTCACCAATCTATTCTACCAAATGCCAAAAAAAACTCGACATACTGAGAGGAATTTGTTATTTATGATGTACGGTTTTTCGCTTTCCAAATTCTGTAAACTTGCGAATTTCATCACCATACCAAAATACATTTCAACAATTTTAAATATTATTGTTATTTTATTCACTGTATTATAAATTAAAGCGATGCACAATTTTAAAAATAGCTGCGTAAATATACAAACAAAACAACAGCTGTTTATTTCTTCTTTTCGATTTGACAGCCCGGACCGGATTATGTATGGAAACACTAGATCAGCTGATCGATTTTCGAACACCTTAACCGGATTAAATATTTTTATGGAAACAGGCTATAAGAAAGAACAGATCATTAGCTTTCTACAGAAATTTACTTGACCATGATCGGTGTAGGAATTTAGGAGAAGTTGCATGTTAAATGTCGCCATAACGTAAGTATGTAAGTATTTTGTTGAATCTATATACGGCTGGGCCGATTTCTGTAAAATTTTTTGTCAGTTGTTCGTATTTTCGAGGAGAATGTTTATACGGAAGAAAATTTTGGAAAATCCCTCCGGAAAAGTCGGAAAATTGGAAAAATCGAAAATCTAGTTTTTGTATGAAATTTTGTGTGAAATATTTCCTTAATGGCTTTTCAAATGCAAAAATAGAAAGTTCTCAGCCAAAATCCGATAGATGGCGTTATACGTTGACTTAGACTTCGCGCAAATTGATGCGCGAATGCAAAATCATCATTGGGGATGAATGCACGATGGCGCATAAACAAGCTCCAAGCCTCCAAGGCAGTTGACCGAACAATGAAGGATTTACGAGGTGATTTAAGACGATTTGGTGAGGCTTTGATATTGCTCTCCGGAGATTTTCGTCAAACGCTTCCCGTCATCCCCAAATATTTTGCTGCGGATGAACTTAACGCGTGCCTGAAAATCTCGATTGGATTGGTGAGCGGGCAATACTAGCAGCGAAGAATAAGGACGTCGATAGCTTAAACTTAATTATTCAAAGTCAAATCGCAGGACAACTGCATACCTACAAATCTGTTGACTGTGTGACCGACGAAAATGAAGCGACCAACTACCCGACGGAATTTTTGAACTCGCTTGATGTACCAGGAACTCCGCCGCATAATTTACAGCTGAAGGTGGGATCGATTGATCGATCGATAATCATGTGGCGGAATCTCAATCCTCCAAAATTGTGCAATGGTACGCGGTTGTCCGTCAAAAAGCTAATGAACAATATGATTCAGGCGGCAATCATCAAGGGCAAATTCAAAGGAGAGGAAGTCCTTATCCCACGAATTCCCATTATTCCAACTGACCTTCCATTCCGATTCAAGCGGATTCAGTTCCCCGTTCGATTGGCATTTGCGATGACAATCAATAAATCGCAAGGCCAATCACTAGAAGTCTGTGGGACTAATTTCGAATTACCCTGTTTTTCGCACGGTCAGCTGTGCGTGTGCTGTGCTGTTCGCGTGTTGGGAAACCGTCTTCGTTATTTGTTTTTGCGCCGGAAAACAAATCGAAAAACATTGTTCATCAAATCGCTATCCATTCAAATAAATTACATTGAAAATTTAAATATTTGTGTTGTATTATTACTCTAAAGTTTGTCTGAAGGCTTAAAATTGTTCGCCGGGTCCGCTAGTTGTACTATACATTTCTTAAAATTAAAGATTAAATTTGGTTCAAGACCTTATTTAAAATCTGCCTTTTTCAGGGTAAGCGTTGGTATTAATAAAGTTGATGTCGTGCTGTTGTTTTATTAGAACGCAGGTCGTAGTTAGCGCAGCAGGCGAAAAATTTTTATGAAAAATCGCGCGATGCTTTCCACTTGCTTTGTACGCACGTAATGTTGTTTTATTGTAATGTATTCGAAATTTAGCGCCGCAAGCGAAAAATTTTTATGAAGAATCGCGCGATTTTTCATAAAAATTTTTTACTTTGCTTTGTACTCCCGTCGTTGCGATTTTAAAAATGCAATTTCTCCTAAATTCCTACACCGATCATAGTCAAGTAAATTTCTATAGAAAGCTAATGATCTGTTCTTTTTTAGAATTTATATGATTAAATACACATTTTACTTCGAAAAAAAGTATTGAATTCACAAAAAAAGTACTAAAAATTTTAAATTGCGCTTTTCTCGAGAACTATAAGCTTTTCGGTAAAATATCATAATACATAAAGGTACGATCAAACAGATCGCGTAAATAATCGCCGCCCCGCGTAGATTATACGCGGAGGCAGTCAAACAGAACGCGGCACAACTTTCATTTACACAAATCAGCTGTTCGTGTCTGTGAATAGTAGAATGCCATATTGATAGTAATTGATTTTATTGCATGGGATTTGTCACTTTCTCTAGGAAATTTGTTTGTGTGATATGAAAAATTTCTCAGGGAAAAAGTATTTCATACTTGCACGGCCACATGTTGTGAGACAAAAATATTTCATCGAAACATTAGTGTGTTGCAAAAATTTATGTCTTTATATTAAAAAGTTTCATTTCTCATTTCAATTTCATTTTTCTTGAAAGCATTCTTATTGTCCGGGTGGGTTGTATTATATATGTATGGATTTTTCCTCACTAATTGAATTAACTAACTAACTAACACTAACATTTTTAAAAAAATTTAACAAAACAACGAAAAAACAGAAAATTTAACAGCACCACGAAAAAACTACATCTGAATAACACAGCAGATGGCAACGCATTTCTAAACATTTTTCTACTCACACTCTTAAAATACACACATACTTATACAAGATATTGCAAAATTGTGTAACGCGCTACTTGGATCTTTTTTGCCGCTCTACTACGCGTCAGTTTTTACGCCGAGTAGGGCGTTTCTGTTTGACTACATCCATAAGAACCTGTGTAATGCAACTGCTTTCGGGGCAATCGGCGGGGGGCGGGGCTGAAAAGAGAAAATTATGGGCTTTATAAATAGTGTTTCTAATATATACCTTAATTGTCATATAAGAGGGGGGGGGGGGGGGGGAAGATTTTATAATGGCACCTACACAATTTTTTTCTTAAAACTCAAATATCTTCCAAACCGTAACCTTGGCGGTAAATTGGTGTACTAGGGAAATGAGGGCCATGGCCTTCAGAAAGAGGTGACCTTTCGCGACCTTTAAACGCCGATAACACGCAAACTAATGCCAGGCGCACAAAAGTGGGCGGGTATTTAACATTATAATGGTCCAAAATAACAGTAAAAAAAGTAACAAAAAAATCGGGGCAAAACCGCTAAAGTGAAATTTCTCCCGGGGCGGCGATTATTTACGCGTTCTGTTTGACCGTACCTTAGATTGAAGATACTCTAAGTACCTTTAGAACGGCACCCATACCAACCGGATATCTGCAATAGTTTAGAAGATAAGGGTATTCAAATTTTAAATTTCAAACGGCTATAAAACCGGAACTGGAAGTAGCCACCCCTTTTTGAAGGTTTTTTTGGGGTCAGCACCAAAAGCAACAACAACAGCAAAAACAACAACAAGATTGAGTATGTTGTACGGCGCCCGATATATGCCTTGTTCCGAAATCTCCCTCGTCGTTTGAACTGAATATCTCTTTCATAAAAAAAACTTTCAACTATTATAAATATAAGAAACGCAAAATGTGGCAGCATTTACTGTTTTGTTATATCTTACATTATTTTTGCACATAGCTTTTTAAGTAAAAACTATGGATCTTGATGAATTATTACGTTTAGTTTAAAAGGTCCTTCGTAATTAGATTTGTTTTATGTACTTATACAAAAAGTAAATTTATTGGTCTTATATTCTTATATAAAACTGTGAAAATGGTGGATGCTTCGCACAATGATTTATATGCTGTAAAAGTTAAATATGAAGAATTATGCCGTGAATTGAATATGGACAGACTTACCGAAGAAATGGCTTGGAAGAAATATTTAGAAGTCTCGGATAGGTTTTCGCTTGAGGTAATTACATTACATTTATATCCGGACCATTCTTTTGCGAAAAAGGGTCATAATGCTTCAATATTTGGTTTGAGTTTACATACGTACAAAATGCCCACTCTTGTTGTTTTTGCTGCTGCTGCTGTTTTTTACTTTAATTACAACAAAATTTCGGAACATAAGGCGCTTGTCGACCTAACCAATGTTGTTATTGTTTTTGGTGCTGACACCAAAAACAACAAGTTTTATTGTTCTCATCTATTTCCGGTGTTATAATGCATTTTGGTATTTACAAGCGAAGCCCATACGCTTTTTGCGATTTGTTAGATTTATCAGTAAAATATGGCGGTGGCGGGGTGCTAGTATGGGGGTGTATGGCTGCTAATTGCGTTGGAAACTTGGGGATAATTGAAAAAGCTATGACCACCGTACATACATCGATATATTGAAGAGAAATTTGAAGCTAAGAGCTGGAAAATGAAGCGTATATCAGTGATATTATTTTCAGCAAGATAATTATCCCAAAAACATGGCTCACAACACCAGGATGTACTTGGCGTACAATATTCCACATATGCTCAAAACACCACCACAGAGTCCTGATCTCAACCCCATTGAGTATATGTGGAATATGCATGAGAAAAGGATCAGGGCGCATCATATTAGCTCAAAGTCTCCACTACATGATGTTCTTCAGGAGGAATGGGTGAAAATCGAACATCGCTTTGTACAGAAAGTTGTGGAATCGATGCCGGACCTTCTTAAAGCCCTTATTAAGAATATAGGCTACCCCACAAAATATTAAAAAAAAAGTTCACAGTTTATAAGGATTTTTAGTTACTTTGTTTGTGAGTGTACGAAGACTTTATTGGAACTGATTCAGTGACTTTTTTGCAATTTTAGTTAATATCTTTTGGATTAATTGATGAAATTGGTTTATTTTTTTGTTAAGTTGAAGGAAATGGTTTAATAAACAAAGCTGCATTAAATTTTTTTTTAAATTCTTGCCACGCATTATCTTTTTTTATCAATGAAGTTGTGAAGAAGTGCTGTACGAAGACTTTAGTGGAACACTGTATATTCTATCAAAGCGCAAGTAACGTGTGATTATAAGCTTCAAATACGTTATTTAAATATTGGAAGCCCAGGAAGCGTCCATGATGCGCGTATGTTTTCTAATTGTGATCTGGCTAAAAATCCATCGAAGTACTTTTCTGGAAATCAGTATCTCGCTGCAGACTCGGCATATTCTTTATCCAGTACTATTATTACACCATATAGAAGCAACTCAAATGCAATGACTGCAATGCAACGCAAACAGTTCAATTTTCGACACAGTCAATTCCGCGTTAGAGTTGAACATTGCATAGGACGATTAAAAGAACGTTTTGGAAGTCTAAAGGAGCTACGTCAACGCATTCTAAACGAAAACGGAAAAAATTTTGTATCCAATGGGTTCTTGTGTCAGCTATCATTCACAACATTTTACTTCTGGATGAAGATCAACTTGAATTTGCAAATGAACATGTGGATGATATTGTCGAAAATGCCGAAGCACCCTTAAATTTCGAAATTAATCCTAACTTTGAATTAAAACGCCAAGCTATATATAGGACAATGTTCGAATAAATAATGCACTCAAAATTTACATCTAACTTCTATTTAATTTTTTATTTATTTAATAAAAGTATAAAAACAAAAACAATTCATCTGTATTTAATAAAAAGAAACTTAGTTGACAGCATCATTTTCATGTTATTTAATTATTCATTGACGTGCATTTATATTTCAGCTCCAATTCATACCTGGCTAATCTTTCTTCTTTTTCAAGCTCTAGTCTGTGTTGCCGCTCTTTACTTGTCTGTTCAATTTCAAACTGCTTTAATGCCAGCTCCTTTTCCTTAAATGACATTTCAGCCTCGAATTTTTCTTTTTCGAATTCTAATTCTTTTGAAAACTTTTCTTCATCGAACTTAAACTTTTTCTGCATGCATTTGGTGCGCTCTTCTTGCATTTTCGTAAGCGCTGACACAGCGTCTTTCGGAGTTGATGTCCTCAACCTTTTTGGAAAAGTTTCTCGTTTTTCTTTTTCTGAAAGTGCCGACAGAGGTGTTGAAGGAGATTCAAAAATGTCTTCAACTTCAAATTCTTGCTGTGGTAAATATGAGGAATTGCACTCATCCGCTTCTTAACTATCAACAATGGAAATAGATTCTATACTGTTTGTTGTGTCAAAATTTTCCATAACTACAGATTCATGTCTTGGAATGAATAATGCGTTCATTCTGTCATAAAATGGACAGATTTTGTTGAGTTTCTCTAAAAACAAATGAAGTTGTATCAATATCTACATAAACTTATGCGGAAAGGTTGGTGATTCTATATTAAATACCTTGTATACTTTTCGTACCATTTCCCTGGTCAATTTCTGAAATACCTGCTCCTGTGGAAGTTCGCCATTTCTCCGCTTCCTTCAGTTTGGTCTTCAAATACCGAACTTTAAATTTCACAACCTGCCACGAAGCGTCTATACCTGCGCTGTCCAAAAACTTTTTATAAAACATTTGCGCGGTAGGGTGCTGTATTAAAATGTATAGTATATATATATATTTATGTAAATTTATATTCTGATCTAACCAATAAGAAAGATATTTCCTCAAATTTCGGATTTTCCTCCAAATAATCGAGTACTTTCCCAATTTCTTCTTTTGTCCACTTTTTTATGTTTTTCTTCTCAACAGCCATTGAAACTTTCCTTTGAAACTTTTTTTTCACTGAATTAATAATCAACTGAATCAGCTGATTGTCAAAAAATCTCGCATTTTGCATTTCAGTCAGCATTACAGCTGTGCTTTTGTGCGAGACTGAAAGTGCGAAATGTTGCCATATGTTTGTTGTAAAAAACAGTCCAATATTTCGCATTTTCGCACTTTCGCACAAACGCACACGGTTTTGCCCCAAAGCGTGAACTGCCCTAATATTTTGTCGAAAACCGTTCAGTTTTGGAGAAAAATTAAATTTTATATTTTTAGTAATATTTTTTTCCATTCATTAATTTTTTATACCCTATACACGAAGTGAATAGGCATGGTCTGCCCATTAATTAAATAAAATTGGATTACAGGAGAACGAATAGGTGGTATTCTCATCAAATCTGGCACGAATATTGTCTTTCATCACAGGCTATTTGGGATTGAAAAGGAAAAGGAAGATCATTGCCACGCCTAATTTTTAAGTAAACGTGTGTAGGGTATATGAATTTCGGCCAGGCCGAAGTTAACACTCTTTCCGGTTTCAAAGTAAAATGTATAATTTACCAAAACAATCAAAATATATAATTAGTGAATACAATTATCGGATAAGATTAACCCTTGTGCGATGTGATTGTTGTTAGACCATTGCCACGCCTAATTTTTAATTAAACGTGTGTAGGGTATATGAACTTCGACCAGGCCGAAGTTTCGACTCTTTCTGGTTTCTAAGAAAAAGGTATAATTTACCAAAACAATAAAAATATATAATTAGTGAATACAATTATCGGATAAGATTTACCCTTGTGCGGTGTGATTGATGTTGTTTTTGTTGTTGTTGTTGTAGCTACCCAGGAGAACAAACCCCCACCCTCGCCCCGCCCCCGTTTAGGAGTTATGAGCTTTCAAAGTTTGAAGCTTTTATGCCCTATATCTCCATAATCCCAGCACATTTAGGAACGATATATGTATACATCGTTGGAAAGGTAATTTTAATATCTATAATTTATCTTTTTAGAGATTTTTTGGAAAAGCTTTTAGTTTCCCCGCAAATCGCATTTATTATTTTTAATACTATTTTTTATAGTATTTATTAATTATTTCCAAAAAAAGTTCTTCAGAAACCTGTGTCAACGTTACATTTTAACAAAGTAGTGTTAATAAGGTATTTACAGTTGTTTTCTATTGAAATCGGTTCACTATTTCGGTTAATAACGATCTGTACACCTGAACAGCCTCCTCCCTTTGTCAATGTTGTGTAAGTACTTTTTGTACGAATTTTTTTGTCGTACTACTTTTTCAATAATTCAATAATTTATTTAATTCAGTCACGCACACTAAGACTTAATCTTTTATAGTGCCTCAACGAAAAGTATTAACAATATGACATACATTTATCAATTAACAAATACATTAAATAAAAAGAAAAAGATCGTTACACATAAAAAAATAGTTAACAAGGGATTAAGAATAAAGAAGGAAATTAAAAATAATTTACAATTAGAAAAAAATTAGAAACTTAAGCTAAGAAGAGTATTAAGCTGAGCACTCGATTAAACACCTGAGAAGTGTGCAACAACACCTTGTCTGAAATGGCCACTCCGTAAAATCCGCCTCAAAGACAACGGTAAAGTGTTCCAAAGTCTGATGGTGCTAATGAAGAAAAATCGACTGCTGTTGAGGTATCTGTATCTCGGAACAATGAAATTTATAGCTCTTGAAGATCGGAATTGCATAAGTTTATCATACAGGTAGGGTGGGTTTTGCTACACACAAATAAGTCTGTGCAGAAACTTAATATTCAAAGTATTTAAATATTCTGCCAATCCACAACCTAGGATACCTTTACTTACTTCAGGAATAGGGTCTGAACGACTGACTGAATAAACATATCTGGCAGCACAGTTAAAGGCCACAATAAGCTTAACTTGGGAGGGAGAGTCAAGATGACAATAAGCAACACAAAAGAATGTTATGTATGGCATAACCAATTGTTTGACCAGTCTGCGTCTGGTCTCTAGAGGAGTATAGCTCGCAGAGGCTCGCAGGCACCTCAGCATGCTATAAATTTTACCAACTGAACTATTCACATGATCAATACAAGTTAAATTGGAATTCAGTATAAATCCAAGGTTTTTTACCTTGCTTACGAAATGCAGCCTAGTGGATCCAATAAACAAAGGAGGGACCTCATCAATTTCAGTATTCTTCCTCATAATGGGCAAAATTTTAGTCTTGGAGGGATTGATGCGTAGTAAATTGGCAGAAGCCCAATCACTCAGTGAAGATAAGTCAGAGTTCAGTCTGAAGCACAGGTCTTCAATGAGATTTAAGGGCCTAGACAAGTAGACTTGGATGTCGTCGGCATAAGCATGTATGGAGGCATACTCACTGGCTGAGAAGATATCATTAATAAAGATAGAAAACAGTAAGGGCCCCAAAACTGACCCCTGGGGGACTCCCATATTGACCACTTTAAAAGAAGAGCATTTACTTCCGATTTTCATACACTGGACCCTACCTCCAAGATAACTTTCTAGCAGCTTGACTGCACTACTACTAAAATTAAAGTACCTCCTAAGCTTATTAATCAACAGAATGTGATCTACTGTGTCAAATGCTTTAGAAAAGTCAATCAGACAAAGAAGATTTAGATAATCTTGGTCATAAAAAATTCGGATATCATCGGTAATCTTCAATACAGCAGTTGTACAACTGTGCCCTGTTCTAAAGCCAGATTGTAGTGGGGATAATAGTTTGTGCTGGTCCAAATAAGAGGATATTTGCAAATACATAATCCTTTCAAGTATCTTACCCATAACCGGCAATATAATAATAGGCCTAAAGTCAGCAGGGGCAGTAGCAGATGAGGATTTAGCAATTGGAATAATTGTAGCTATTTTCCACAAGCTAGAAAAAATCGAGCAAGTTAAGCAATGATTAATGATATGGGTTAAGGGAGCTACGATATACGGTAATGCTATCTTTATAAACCTAATAGATAATCCGTCAGCTCCAACTGCATTCGAACTAATTTTATAAACATTTTGAACTTTATCATTTTCGCTAACTATGGTAAATACAAAGCGAGTAAAGGAATAAGCATTCGATACTATAGGAAGCCAGCCACTAGCAGGAACCCCAGAAGGACTATAGTTACCACTACTCAGAAAAAAGTCATTAAGTTCGTCAGGATCCAACTCACATTCTCTCGCGTGTTTGTTACGTATTCCGTATTCCGTATTCTTTATATTTCTCCACAACTCCTTAGAGGTCAAGTTACGATCGAGCTTAGCACTAAAGTACCTCTTCTTCTCATTTCTCAATAACAAGGTAGCTGCATTACGAGCACAACGATATTGCTCCCAAGCCACAGCTGATCTACTATTCTTCCATTTAGAATGCAATTTATTCCTTTTTTTGATGGCTGCCAAGACACGTTTAGTAAACCAGGGACATCCGCTGTTTATTACATGTTTATTCAATTTGGAAATAAAGTTACTGAGTTTAACGTCAACAGATTCCAAGAAACAGACATCGTTCCAACACATAGTCGCTAATTCTCGATATAGCTGGTCGAAATTAATTGCCTTGAAATCATAATAAGTAAAAATTGCTTCTTCAGTTCTGCGCAAATTGAGATTTAAACCCAGGAATAATAGGTCATGATCTGATAAAAATTCATTTGGTCATAACATACGAGACGAGAATAATCGGAAACAAGACAAACATCAAGTAAACTAGGTTCACATCCAGGAGCGTACCGAGTTGGAGTATTAGAGTTAATAACATTTAACCCACACATAGAAACATAATGCATAAAATTACCAGAGACAGAGTCATTGGTTAATAAATTAACATTAAAGACACCACAAACAACAAGAAAATCATACTCAATTAATCTGCCAGAGAAATCACTAAAGAACTGTTCAGGACTATTATCTCTCCGAGGATTGTATACAGACGACATTAAAACTTTCGTATTGTTATCACAAATTTCGACATTTAAAAACTCAAAATTGCTGCTGCATTTATTTACGAGTTTAGATTTAAGAGTAGACTTAATAGCAACACCACCACCCCTTTTGCCGTACCTATCATTACGATAGAGCCTATACCCTCCAAAATTGTACCACGAATCAGATACTTCGCTCTTAAACCACGAATCCGAGACACATATCACATCAACTGACGAACTCTCGAAAATGTACCTAGCATAGTCGAGTTTTAACGCATTCAGGCTTCGCGCGTTAAAGTGTACAACATTCAACTCGCATGACTGTTTAAATTGACACTCACTAAAGCCTTGTAACAATCAATAGCACCACCAGTTCCAACGCTATTGAGTATTAAAATCAGACACAGAGTAGCCAGTAACAAACACAAGCAGGCACATCAAAATCCCAGAGTAGAAACAGGTGCTCAAACATAAAGAGAGAGAAAAGAAAGAATATATATACAACATATAGAATTCATGTAGTTTTGGAAAGAAGGGTATATAAGGTAATAAATATGAAATTAATAATAGAAGGACGGTTAATAGTTTACGCATGAAATATAAAGATAGTTGATTTTTATAGTTAGACATAACACAGGTTGCTCCTAAGTTCCAACGACGCAGTCAACACTGTTCTTGTCACACACCAGTTTTGTCTCACCATCAGCGGACGCTTTTACAAATATTCTCCCACGCAACGAAAACACAGCATCAAGCAAGCGCTCTCTTTTTTCGCCATAGCATACTGCAATATTTCACGATTTGCCATAGTTAAGCTTTCGTGTATGTAAATTTTTTGATCACATTGAATACCAAGGTCAGCTAGCATTAACTGACGTTTATTCTTTCAATCATGTTGTGCAAATCATGTTGGGTACTTATAAGTAATGTAAATAAAAAATTATAAAACATGTAAAGTTAATTTGTTTTGGTTAAAAATTGGCGCCGAGGGCCAAAAATTTTTTTCGCGCGATTTTTTTATAAAAATTGCCCATTTCAGCAACAAAAACAACAACAACAAAATTTAACATGAATTATTGTTGAGGTACCTCAGCATTTGACAGAGTGGTTATTCTAATAAAGAATACCATTGGGAAGACGTAGTTTTGGCTAATTTTTATTTTCGCTTTCTCCCAAATTAGAGAACCGATTTCAATAAAAAAAACACCTGCATATAGCTTATTAACTGTACTTTGTTAAAATGCAAACGTTGATACAGGTTTCTGAAGAACTTTATTTGGAAAAAATTAATAAATACTATAAAAAATAGTAGTAAAAATAATAAATGCGATTTGCTGGGAAAGGAAAAGCTTTTCCAAAAAATCTCTGAAACATAAATTATAGATATGAAAATGACCTTTCCAACGATGTATATATCGTTCCTAAATGTGCTGGGATTATGGAGATATAGGGCATAAAAGCTTCATAAAAGCTAGACGGAGGCGGGGCGAGGGTCGGGGTTTGTTTTCCTGGGTAGCTACAACAACAGCAAGAACAACAACAACAATCACACCGGATATGTCTTAAATATAGCCCAATTATCTCTGTCAAGAAAGGGTTTCTTATCTTTGTAAGCATATTTTTTTTAACAGGATCGGTGCAGGATTTTAAGATAGACTATGTTGTAAAGCTCACATTCGCAATTATTGTAATACATATTGCTATTCTATTTTCATTATACTAAACTATTCTAAATAATGATGGCGCTAACTTTCCAGCCCCTCATGCTCAACCCAAAATTTTTTGGAAGCGGCGCAAATTTCACATGTTTAACAATTTTTAAAACTTTTATGTTTTACAGGGTGTTTCGCATAAGAGGGGACAAAAGGCTAGGGCGTGTAGTTTGGGTCGAGATAAGAAAAAAAATCGAAGGAGGGCGCAATTTCCCCCCATTTGCACTTTTCTCAGAAACTACAAAACATAGATCCTTCCGGTTTGAAGCATTCTCTCTAGAATTGCTTAGAGAATTTTATGGTCGGAAAATAATTTCTACTTAATACCGTATTTAAAAAAAAAATTGCGACCAAAAATTTTCTTTCGGAATTTTTATTCCAAATTTTATCTTTGGCATTAATTTTCTCAAAAACTATTTGACGTAGGAACCTAATTTAAAAAGGATATTAAGAAGCAAACATTTAGCTTTGAAAATCAGCAAGCAAAAGTTATCTAATTAGATCTGACCATTATTTTTTTTTAATATTATTTTTTCCGATGTTAAGTCGGATTTTTATAAAATGTCCCCTCCCGTCTAAACGGGGGCGAAATTGACCCACCACCCACCTCCCCTACGATTTTTTTCTTGTCTCGACCCAACCTACACGCCCTAGTCTTTTGTCCCCTCCTATGCGAAACACCCTGTACATAATTTTATTTTTCTTATCTATATATATAAAAATGAAAAGCCTGACTCACTTCCCATCAACGCACAGGCTAAACCCTTGGACCTAGAACGGTAAAATTTTGCACATAGGTTTCTTTTATGATGTATACGTCGAATAAGAAAGGATTTTTCGAAATGTTACGTCTAAGGACTTCAAAAAGGACATACACAGAATTTTTCCTTTGCATAGGCTAAACCCTTGAATCTAAAAAGGTGAAATTTTGCAAGGAGGTTTCTTTTATGATGTATACAAGGGAGGAGAAAGGATTTTTCGGAAATTTTACTTCTAAGGACTTCAAAAAGGACAAACACATAACTCTTTTGTTAGCCATCAAATATGGATTTTCTTTTTTCACAAAAATATTCCGCGTATAAATGCCTCAAAACCATTTTCAGCATTTTTCAAAATTCATCCTCTAAATGTCCAAAAAAGGTCATCATTTGGTAAAAATACACCCAATGACATAATAAAATAAAACGAAGCATGCTATGAATATTTTGCACAGAGGTTCCCTTTATGATGTATACAAGGGAGAAGAAAGGATTTTTCGAAATTTTACTTCTAAGGACTTGAAAAAGGACAAACACATAACTCTTTTGTTAGCCATCAAATATGGATTTTCTTTTTCCACAAAAATATCCCGCGTATAAATGCCTCAAAACCATTTTCAGCATTTTTCAAAATTCATCCTCTAAAGGTCCAAAAAAGGACATAATTGTAAAATTAAAATAAACACATAAAAAACATAAATAAAAACCTACCAAATTAAAAATACAATGTAGTAATATAAAATAATATTTTATTTCCTGCGCAATGCCGGGTAGTTAAGCTAGTATGTATTATATATTAGTAAAGATGCAATACTAAAATATTTAATAAAAAGTTAATTGATATAATTCTATTTATACTTACTTGCCTGATAAGCATATATATTATAGCTATCTACCGAATTTTTTAATTCTATAATTCGTCAGCAGTTTTAAAACATTCCGACAAAATTCCCTGGTTGTGGATTCTGCTCCAAGAGGATGCCGTCTTAGTTCGACGATCTTATAAACATGAATTTCGCTAGGTATTACATTATTGTTAGCTTCAAAATGCGTTTTATCCCGAAATCCAACACTGATCCTTTTAATAAAAATATGCCCACAAAGCTAAAAAACTCTACTTTCTTGTCATTGAGATAATTGTATTGCTTAATTATACATTTTACTTAATATAGAAAAAAAATTAATGAATGGAAAAAACAACAAAATTGGGCATTTGTACGTATGTAAATCTGTTCCCAATATTTTAACGCTTATAGTCCTCACACATCCAAAATCACTCTGCTACTACTCTCAAAATATACTAGTCAATGTCGAGAAAATGATTTAAATAACAGCAATATTATTTTAAAACTCCAGATAGGATAATAGAACAGCAGCATGGTGTGTATTCATAAAATAGTCTTAGGTTTCTATATGGTAATTTTTTTTTACAACGTGATCGGAAAATGAGAAATCACTACTATTTGAGAATCTGAGATATGTTACAACCCTTGCTGTTGTTAGTTTTTGACGCTGACCCCAACTACATTAACAAGAAGGGTTGCGCTCATCCAGTTTCGGTGTTATAGCCCTTTCCAATTTGAATTTGGAATTTTAGACTAAAACTTGGAAATTCTAGACTTTATGAGATAACTCTATTTTATTGGAATCGCTGGAAAGGTAATCGAATTATATTTATTTTATTTAAAAATAACATTTTAAGAAAACCATACATTTTTGAAGAAAACTAAAATTAAAGTTTTTATTATTTCCATTAATGGCTAAAATCTAGTTCGAATCGGAAGGCCAATTTTATTGTTTCTGTTTGCACGGTGACTCCATGTTCTCGCCTGATTTCGGAGTTATACTTATGATGATATATCTACAAACATTTTTCATATTCAGAGTCCATTTAAAAACAAAAACGACTACAGAGGAATTCTTAATGTTTTCATGTTTTGACCATTGACAATTTCATTCACCCAGTCTGGCCATGCAAAAATTTGTCAAATTCAGAGTCGATTTAAAAAAACAGCTACAGTGTTCCTAATTTTTTTAGATTTTTTCCAATATGGAAAAATCTTTCGATGTCCATGTGTTGAGCAACTTACACGGAGGTATTCCTGAACAGTAATCACTTCACCTGACCAAGCTAGCGGTGAAGTATGTGAAATATAGGAAATACATATTTGAATGTTTCTCGGGTTTGCGTCTTTGCTAAGTTATATACGTATTATACGCACTTGTACAAACAACACATTCGAAATTTACACCAAATTCGAAAAATATTTCTGATTCGAAAAAGATCGATCAGAAAATAACAATTACTGTTGATCGAAGAATATACAGTGGAGTACCGCAAGGCTCAGCTTTAGGGACCTCTCTTGTTCTCACTATTTCTATACGATATTTTTGTAAAGCCTCAATGCATCCATATTCGGATGTATTTGTCTAGCGGGGATAGGCTCAGGGGACTGTAATGTATTTGTCTAGCGGGGATAAGCTCAGGGGGACTGTCGCCAAAATTAATGAGGACCTCAATATTATACAGCGATGGTCAGTAAAGAACTGCTTGAAACTCAATTCGTCGAAGTCAACTATTTTGCTGATTTTCAAATATAAATTTAATTTTTGTAACATTCCTGATATTTTTATCGGTTTCGCTCGAATCGGTTAAATTCCGCTGGTTTTATCTTCAAAAAACTGAAGCAATTGCTTTTCGCAGTCATCTATTGAGGTTAATTTTTTCCCAGCAAGAATGTGTTGTAGAGGTCGGAACAAATGATAATCTGCCGGTGCAAGGTCAGTTCTATATGGTGGATGAATCAAAACTTCCAAGACAAAGGCTCTTAGTTTTTGCTGGGTCAACAAAGCTGTATGTGGCCTAGCGTTGTCTTGATGAAACATCACACCTACCTGTTGATTCATTCCGGTCTCTTTTTTTCAATTTCTTGCTTCCGCCGCATTGAATGCTGGCAGCAGAGATTCGAATCAATCGTTTGGCCACGTGGTTGTAGCACATAAAGGATGATACCCTTGTAGACCCTACAAACACATATCATCACCTTCCTTATCGTCAAGCCCGGCTTTGCCACCGTTCTTGGAGCTTCTTCTTTTTTCGACCAAGACCGTTTTCGAGTAACATTATCGTACGTCATCTCTTTTCATCACCTGTCACCATGCGTTTCAAAAATGGCTCGATCTCATTCCGTTTCAACGACGTATCGCAGATGGAAATTTGGTTCATTGAATTTTTTGCACTCAGTTTATGAGGCACCCAAACATCGACCTTCTTTGTGAAACCAACGTTATGCTAATGGTTTAACACTTTTTTGTGGTCGATCTTCAGTTCCTTCGCGATGTTGTGACTGCTCGCAGTACGGTCTTCATTAACCTTAGCCATAATTTCATCCACTTTTTCGGTGTTAGGTTGACCAGAGCATCTTTCTCTTCAAAATTTCCAGAACGAAAGCGAAACGTACTTTCGTCATAAACACCATAAATCTTTATAAACGCCTGTGCGGCATTCTTCCTTTTTCGAAGTAAAATATAGCGTATTTTTCAGAAATTTCACTCATCTTTGTTTTGGAATAGCTTTTAACCCGACGGACCAATTTTAATGAAATTTTTATAAATTACCAGCTGTTTTGTCACCAGTTAAGCAAAAGATATCGTGATTTCAAGAGACAGGCAGGCAGACGGACGGACATAACTAAATCTGGAGGTGACGCTGATCAACAATATATATATTTTTCTATATATATCTTCTCTATTTCTCTGCGTTACACATTTCGTGACAAAGTGAATATAACCTTAACCTTAATGTGTAGGGTATAACCAGCTCCAAAGAAAAATATAGCAGATATAGCGTAGTAATAGATATCCGCAATTTTAATGATAAAATAGTAAACGGAAATTCCTACTAACACGACTAGAGGATGATCTTAATAAACTAGGAAGAGCAAAATGCTTTTCAACTCTTGATACGATTTAGTTACTTTAAAAATAAACATAGGGACAATTTATATTCTAGTGACAATTACAGTAAAAGTTATATAGCGTTTGTTCTTACGTTTGTATTGCAGATAATGACGGTTATAAAAAATAGATATATATATACGAGGGCAGTCCGATAAGTACTTAGCCTCACCACCCGATGGTTGCCATGTTCGCAAGGGAACTACCGTGTAGTACATTGTTGTAGACAGCTACTGTCACAATTTCAGCCGAATCGAACTCATAGTTTTGTTTTGACCGCGTGTGGAAGCGGATGTGTCCGCGTATTTTAGAAAAATGCAAAAAGAGCAATATCGGTTCGTGATTCGTTTCCTGTTTTTGGAAGGGAAATCGCCCAGCGATATCAAAATGCGTTTGGATGCCGTGTACAGTGACTCTTCTCCTTCGATGGCAACCGTCAAAAATTGGTTTAACGAGTTTCAACGTTTCACCTATCCTGCTACGAAGGATAGGTGAAAAAAACAGAAAACGTGAAAAAAATTCACGATGGGTGTTGGCAGATCGCCGATTGAAGGTGCGTGAAATAGATGAGACAGTAGTCATCTCTAAAGACCGCGTGGGTCATATCCTGCATGAAATATTGGGCATGAGAAAGCTGTCGGCGCGATGTGTGCCGCGTTTGCTTCCTCAGGACAACAAGCTCAACGTGAGACCACTTCAGAGCAATGTTTGATGGTGTTTATGCGCAATCCGAAGGAGTTTCTGAGTCGTTTCGTGACCGTCGATGAAACATGGATCCATTGGTACACACCGGAGACCAAGGAACAGTCGAAACAGTGCACTTCACCCGGCGAACGTACTCCGAAGAAGGCGAAGACTGTCTTATCGGCCGGAAAGGTGATGGCCACCGTTTTTTGGCATTCAAAAGGTGTGATCTACATTGACTACCTGAACAAGGGCAAAACGATCACAGGGTTCTACTATGCTGGATTATTGGGCCGATTCGACGCCGAATTGCAGAAAAAAGCGGACTCATTTGACGAAGAAAAAGGTGCTCTTCCACCATGACAATGCACCGTCTCACACCTCCGCCGTCGCCAAGGCCAAATTGGGCTACGAACTGCTGCCCCATCCAGCGTATTCTCCAGATTTGGGCCCGTGAATTCTTTTTGTTTCTAAATTTGAAAAAGTCACTGGCCGGGCAGAAATTTAGGTCGAATGAGGAGGTTATCGCCACCATGGTGGCCTACTTTGCAGTCCTCCAAAAAACGTATTTTTCAGACGGGTTAAAGAAGTTGGAGCATCGCTGGATCAAGTGTATCGAGCTGAAAGGAGATTATGTAGAAAAATAAATCGCCACTTTTCCAAAATGTTCGTTTTTCCTCTGTCGGCTAAGTACTTATCTGACCGCCCTCGTATATCAGCATCATCTGCGATGATTGTTTTTTTACTTGTTTAGAACATTTACGAACATTTACATTTTAGAACAATACGATGTTTAGGTTGAAAATTTAAATTGCACATTTTTAATACAGTCGAATTCTTACTTTTCATACTTGTTTAACTGTATACATTTTTTCAGGGCGATCCGATGCATTGGTTTTGCTGTGCCCTTTTTGCAGCTTGTCGGGACTCGTTTACACCTACAGTGGGAGTTTCCAGTTCTGTGATAGTGGGAAATTGTGTTTCCCTAACCACTTTATTAAGAAGTTGCAATATAAGGTTGGAAAATGAAAATTATCACCGTATGAAACTGATTTGTTTTTCTATAGCATATATGACTTCTTTTCAAAAATTGGAATATGGCATGAAATGGCCAATATGTCAAGAAATTTCATTAATCAAGTTAATAGACTGGAACGAATATTCAGCATTACCTTCCACTTGTTTAAAAGGTTTAACGAGATATTTCATCAGGTATTTCTGGCTCCAAAAGCTGAGAAGAAAATAAAGAAATATAGGTAGGTTTTTTACAAGAATGTATTTATTTATAATTGTATTCACCATTTTAAACTTGAGTAACATTGTTTTTATAAACACATTTTTATTTATATCATTTACGCGAGAATTATTAAAATTACTAGCGTAAATAGTCTATTACTGGTAGAATTAGATATCCTCGAAGATTTATATAATACAAAGATGTTTAGTAACCATTTGATATGCCTCACGGAGATTAGTTCTCTAACTTCTTCGTTAAGTGTGTAGGTGAAAAAAATTTCCCACTTATCCGTATAGTAGAGAATATAGAGCAATCAATACAAACATTAGCCAATAAAAATGACAAAGAGATTGCTAGATTACATAAGCGGATAAAATTACACACACAAAAAGACGCATTCGATACATACCCTATAAAGTTTCGATGATATTGAGGTCTGGACTGTTTCCTGGCCACGACATTGATGTTATCCTAAGATTTTCTTTGTGTTACCTGTAAACACAAAATGTCTAAATGCACAAATTTGGATACAGTATTTGGTAAGAATTAAAATATTTCTTACAAGCAAGCACGAAGGCAAGGCACTATCTTTGATGACATTTTTATATATTTCTGCATACACGAAACCCTCCACCAACAAAATCTGTCCAATTTTATTATATGCATCCCCATACCATAATATAAGGTGAATACTTGACTGTTCGAAGAATCGGAATATCGTTATTTCGCCTTTCTTCGAACTCTCGGCTTTCCATCGGGGCGAATATATTGAATTTGGATTCGTCCGAAAATATGATATTCTGCTAATCCGAAACTGTTCATTTTTAGTGCTCATTGGGCCATTTTAAATGTTTTTCCTCGTAGCCGTTATTAAAAGTTGCTTTCCAGCAGGCCGACAATACTCAAGACCGATATCTTTAAAGCGTCTTTCTTTTGCAGTTCTGTTCCCTTGCGGAAGTCCATTGCCAACTTGATTTGAAGGTCTCTCATTATTTCCTAGGTTGTTTGGAACGGATCGCGAACACGCATTTGCTCCAAAGGTCGATCTTCCCGATGTGTACTGACTTTTGGTCTTCACATTTACTTTTCCTTTGTACATAAAAGTCAACAATTTAACTTTTATTTTAAAAAAATTTGACTAGATTTTATCAAATAAAACATCTATATATACACTACCGGCCAAAAATTTCCACAAATCTTAACAATAGTTATCCAAAGCTTTTAAAAATAAAAAGTTTAATTGTAAATTTTAAAGTTTATTATATTTCCTTTCAAATTACATTAAAATTATATTTTAGAATAATTTTTATTATCAAAATTTTTACAAAAAGTGTAAACTGATTTTTCATCAAAAAATCCTCCTTTGCACTGAATAACTTTTGCTATAATTCTTGGTATTCTGGCGATTAATTTCTTTATGGTTTCCTGTTGTATATTGTTCCATGATTCCAACAATGCATTCCACATTTCCTCTGTCGACGTAGTCGCTTTTTCTCGCACCTTTTGGACCAGCTCAACCCATAGAAGCTCTATTGGATTGAGATCGGGTGACTGGGCAGGCCAAATCATATTTGTTAATATTCCAGATGTTTGTTTGTTCTCTAAATAGCCTCTGCACAATTTGGAACTGTGTTTGGGATCGTTATCTTGTTGCATCACGAAACCTTCGCCGATCAATCGTACGCCTGATGGTATTGCATTGTGCTGTAGTATCTTTCTATACTCCTCCTTTCGCATAATTCTATCGATTCGAATTAAATCGCCTACTCTATTGCTTGAGAAGCATCCCCAGACCATAACGGAACCGCCGCCGTGCTTCGCTGTTGGTATTACACACTTTGGCAGCATCTTCTCCTGGGCACTACGTTTGACGAAAATTCTTTTATTTGACCCAAACAGCTCGAACTGTGATTCGTCGTTCCAAAGAATATTTTTTAAGTCCTCTTCGGTTCATTTCTTATAGGTTAGAGTCCATTGAAGTCTTCTCTTTTTATTTGTGGTCGAAGTAAGAGTTTTTCTTTAGCAATCCTTCCACAAAGACCAGCATCTTTAGCCGCCTTATTACAGTTGTTAGTGACACCGGGTTTGATCGACTGTTATTGATCTCGGCTTGTATTTCTAGAGCCGTTTTTCTGCTGTTCCGTCCGCTTATTATATATTATTGCTCTATCTTCACGATTTGTTGCCGATCTTGGCCTTCCGGACCCGCGGAAGGTCCGCAAGAGTTCGATAATCCTTGTACTTTTGTATGGTGCGATGCACAAAACTAGTCGAAATTTTTAATTTTTGCTCAATTATCCGCTCGGAATTGCCTTCCTTATGAAGAGTAATCACTGCAGATCTTATATCAATCTTATTTTTTGGCATGACTTCGGTTTTTTTAACGTTTGGTCAGTTTGAATCTTGAGGAACAAAGAATGGTATCAATATTCTAGGTCATCCTTTTATACTTGACCCAGGGTAAAAAATGGATGGTAATAATGTGACGACAATTTTCGAAAGTCGAAAATTACCGCACAACAATATTGCTTCAGCAGTTCGCCAGAGAAGTAACCCTGATTGTGGGGAAAATCACAAACAGAGCAACGAAGAACAACGGGAACATGTTTGCGAACTAAGCGCAACACAAACAGAACAACGGGAACATGTTTACGATCTCAGCGCAACACAGCCAAAGCAACGAAGAACAACGGGAACATGTTTGCGAACTAAGCGCAAGAGATCAGTCAGCGAGCAGTCTAGTTAGAGTGTACATGGCATACGCGCAGCAGTCAAGTCAGATCAGTCGATCAGTCAGTGAAGATCAGTAGATCAGAGTTAGCAGTCGAACTAGAGTGCACATCGCATACGCGGATCAGTCACCGAGCAGTCAAGTTCTAGTAAACATCGCATCCGCGCGACAATCAAGTTACATCAGGCGATCAGTGTGTGATCATCGAAGTCTTGTAATTTGAACCCTGGAGGCCGCTGAGATTATCCCGGCCGAAAGTTCGTTACAATAATTATTCATAATTACCTTTAGTAATTACCCCATAAAAAAAAATTACTCTGAGTACCTGAAAAAGGTTTTTTATAACCCTTTTTTTTTGTACTAAGATTGTAGGGACGTCCAAAGATTCATAAACCTAATTTTTCATTAAGAATAATATCTTCTTCAATGGAGGTCCTATTGAATCTCCAAATCAAAGGACAGTTTTATTAGACAATATTTGAATTTATTTGAACAGAGTAATGAACTGGATGAAAGCAGTAATATCTATCGAATGAAAAGATTTTTTCCTTTTAAAAAACATTGAAAGTAATAGCACCTGCGATTCTATAAATATGATAAACAGTACTATAAAGATAAAATGCAAGTTGATATACATACAGTGTCGGACTATGCATAATATATTGGACTGGCAAATGGTAACTCTTGTTCACTCTCACAAATTTATTCGTAATTTAAATTAATTTTCAAAAAGTAAAGTAGAAATATCCCTTTTTATAAACCAACAACAAAAATATATTATACATTTATTCTGTCCAAGGTATTCCAATAATAAAAATTGTACAGAAAGTCTGAAAAACATAGACATGACATATTGAACCAGATCTAATTTATCAATATTTAATGATAACAAAACCTTTGTTTTTAAGGACGCCCTTACATATCCTCTATTACTGGGAATATTAATCCAGTTATGTTTTGCTGATTCAAATAATTTGTGCTTGTCACTTCCTATGTCCTCTCTATTGATTTTCCTATTGACAATTTCCCATACATTTTTGATCGGATTAAGATTTGGGGATTGTGCAGGCCAGAATTCCTTTTGCTGCGATCCAATTTGAAACAAATTTTGTTGTATGTTTTGGATGATTGTGCTGAAAAGTCCAGTAGAAAGGCATATTCTACTCTGATGGGAAGCACCACATTTTGCAGTATGTCTTTATAGATAAACCTATACATTATGCCATTTATTCGATGAAAAGATTCCACACCGAATCTGGAGAAGCAATCCCACACGATTATATTCTCCCCAAGTTGAAGTATTAAAGTTCGGCGAGTAGTTAAAGGAACACCTGATCTTTACTAATGGACAGAACAAAAGATTTCGATGCATTAAGATGCCGCAAATTCTCGCCAGACCAGCGGACAATGCTATTCAGATCAGTGTTCATCCTGTACACATCATTACATCAAGAGAATGTAATGGTTGCGAGAGGTACAGCTGTATATCATACGCATCAGCATGAATGGAAGCAAACTGAACGACGGGGAATATGTAATTAATAAATAAGGAGAATAGCAGTGGTCTTAAGATGGAGCCCTGCGGAACCCCAGCTCTGACTGCAAAAAAATTAGAAGCACCACCCCCTGTTTTCACCCATTGATAGCGATCAGATAAATAGTTATGAAGAAATTTGGAAGCACGCGCAGAGAAGGTAAATGATTTCTGTGACTTAGAAATCAGTAGACTATCGATAGGGACTATCAACGGGAATAGGATCCATGTAAACCCGATTTCAATGGGTTTCTAGGAAATGATGATCGCGGAAAGTCCAAAAACATTGTTCACAAACAAACGCACACTGTATCAAGTACAAACTCACACTGTTTCGTGAATAACGATGAATTCCCAAGATATTTGTGAAAAGCACTAAATTTACTTAAACGCGCACAAAGAAACCTTTCTGTGCAGATTTTTTTGATATTAAGCTTCAAATTCGCGCAAATGTCCAATCTATCGATATAAAAAATAAAAAGGGTAAAAAAGTTTCGGGAACATAGTTTTACATACAGATATTTAGCAGATTTTTGTCTTTTTTCTTAAAAAAAATTCCTCTTTTGCAATGTTAGCAAAAAATATGCGTGCATCCTTCCTCTTTAATATAATCTTAGTTGTAATCGAATCAGTTACAGTATATCAGTATAGTCGCCAAAAATTTCAAAAACGATTATCTCGAAAACGGCTTGTTTAATTTTTTATTTTATCATTTTTGGAATCAGCAGACCAAAGCCCTTTAGAATACGTTGTCAAACAGCGCGTTACACAAAAAAAATGTTAATTTGTCGGCTAGTGTAATAGTTGCTATTGTAATTTCCACAAAGATGGAAAAACAGATGTAGTGAGGATGGAGTTATAGATGTAAGGAAGTTGAGCCCTTTTATGAGCCGATACCTAACGCTTTCATCTGCCTCCAAAGAAACTTAGAGGAATTAAAGGACTTGAATCTAGAGAAAAAATATCTTTTCTTTGACATTCTAATTGATAAAAACTTTACAACGTAAATGCTGAGTGGAGTTTCTTTTGCCGCTTCAAGAGCAGAGGGTGCCCTAGAATCTTACGCCTTTGTTTTTTTATTCTCTCATGTATGTGCACTTTGCCGTCTCCCATAACGCCTAGCTCATTTACAGTGAGAGCCCGACGTTTTTCACGGCAGAATCCGGATATCGCACGTAAAAAGAAAGAGCGGTCACGGCTTGAAGGTAGCTTCATAATTACTGGTCCAGTGGTGTTATTTGTTTTTATCCGAAAGCTACGTTGCAGATATAGACAGCCTTAAGCCTTTTGAAAAGGGAATGCCCGACACTATTACGTCCGTGGAGATGGATTCACTTTTAAGAGAATTTGCACATGATTCAGCTGCTATAACTCGTGTTGAAATCGAATCTTATTGTGTCTTTTAAGATTGCTGACAATGGCATTCAGCTCTCCAAACCAGTTCATAATGCGATCCTCAGCACTAGCAATCGATGTAGATACCTGCTTAATTATATTCACTCTCAATTCTTCAAACCGCTGATAGATCAATGCCATAATATAAGAGACCTGAAAGGCATGCTTAGATTCAGACGGTTGAGTACTAGCAGAAACGGGACTAGTCCAAGCACCAGCATAAGAGGTAATAATGATGTTGTTGTTTTTGCGAGTTAAGCGCCTTTCAACATCGACTTTTTTTTCATCAGTGCTTGACATGTTTTTTAATTAACACCAATTAAATGGAATCAAATTAAATTATATTTCGTCACACCGAATATCGTAAAGAAAAAAAAACAAAAGTGCACGGACTATATTGAAAAACTCGCACGTACAACGAAGAAAGAGCACAAAATCTAGCCGTCAACTTAGAGACACGTCTATTCTTCGCAAGTCATGAACTCGAAACCTAACTAATTCCGTTCGTCTTTCTCCATTTCGGAGTGCCAAAATCTTCCAAACGTTTAAATACGTTTCTATTACATGTTACTTCATCTGGTGAAGGTTCTGCGTAATCGAATCCATTAAAAGTTTCATATTCCAATATTATTTCTCCTGCCAGTTCTGCTAAAGGATTAGGCTGTCCTCCTGAGTGTGTAATGACATCATCCTCATCAATATCCTCGGTGTCGCTTACTACGTAAATTGGAGGTGGGACGTACACAACCGTTGTAACTCTTTCATCATTAGACAGATCTTCCAATATCTGTTGAATTTCAACCATCCTAAGAGCATTTTTTGAGACATATCTGGTTTTATAACTACAGAATAACGGTAAACCTTGTCGCCTTCTTTATTCATATTTGAAAATGTTTACAATTGCCAAAATAACTGAAGCTATAGTTATTGACCGATGTTGCTTTAAAGCAATAGCTTTCTTTATGCGATAAAATAACTGATAAACACCTGAAAAACCTAATGCTTACAGTAACTTTTGTATAATTCCAAACATATATTTTAAGATTTAACATCAATAATATGGATACATATGTATTTTGTTTATATTTAGAAATAATAGTTTTAAAAAGGGCTAAAAAATATGTATCTGGTTAACTCATTTATATATTAGAAATTTTATATTTAGAAATAATAGTTTTAAAAAGGGCTAAAAAATATGTATCTGGTTAACTCATTGCTAAATCAAGTAAAACCGTAAAATTAAAAAAAAATTAATAGTTTTATAATAAACAAACAAATGTATGAAAAAGCGTTAATACTTAAAAAAAGGAACAGTGAATGTAAGGATTTTTTGAAGTTAGTGTTTCTTCAAAGAAACGGCGGTAAAAGACAGGTTAATATCAATGTGCTTAGCTCTTTTTGATTCGGTAGAATATTCCATTCCAATGCAATCCAATTGTTTTAAACATTGTTATAAACCTCAGCCAAATTGCTTCAGTTGTTGTAGTACTTAATGCCACGTATTAGGATTCACTACATAAGATTGCTACAGTAACTTGGAATACGAAACCACTTGCTGATTTTCGATCAACTGCTTCACTTGTCCAAATCCTATCCAACAACTGAATCCTATGCAAATCCTATGATTGTTTTATTAGGATTGCTTTTGAAAATTATTTTATACGATACTGTGATTTGTACAAAAATTCCTTTTTCTTTGTACCACATATTTTGATTTTTTTAAATGTACTCTCCATTATCAGTTGTCAGTTTTGAAATTTAGTCTTTTTTCATTGATATTCTTTCATTACAGAGAAGAATCAGGCTTTTTTTTATTGTGTATATAATGACAATTGGATTTGGTCGTGTTCTGATTACCAGTATCCGCTGTGAAAAATACCAATACCACTCGCACCAGAATCCAACTTAAAAGATTGGTTGGATTTGGTTGTGTTAAAGATTGGTTGGATTTGGTTGTTTGGTTGTGTAAGCCATAAATTTTAATTCGCGCAACCTTCTTTTCTATGAACCTTGGGTTGATATATATCTTCTCTTCTATATATATAAAATCCCTATGCGTTTCTGTTAGCAAAATATGTCCGGGACTTTTTTTTGGACTTGCACATCACTTAAAAACCTGAAATTTTTCACAGATGTTCCTGGGCATATAATGTTGATGAGAAAAATCGCAAATTTCAAAAATCCAAACGGCTTCGCCATTTTTTTGCAAAAAATCCGATTGGGAGGAAATTTGTATTTTTTTTCCTAGATTGTGGTTATTAATTTGTCAGATTTTATTATGAAAAATTTTGTAATTTAAAAATTTAATAATTTAAAAATTTAATAATTAAAAAATTTAATAATTTAAAAATTTAATAATTTTTCATAATAATTTAATTTCATTGAATTTGTTTTGTTTGTGACTATTTTTGGCGGTGTTGGGTATAGTTGCTTAGAAAATTAACATTAGTATATCGGAAGGTGGGCGATATCATCTAAGGCTACTTCTATTACATGTGACAGGAGATATCAGTTTTGAGAACTGTGCACGAGGTCACATTCAAAACATTCAAAGAGGCATGCAAGGAGTTGGGTATCTTAGAAGACGATTCTGTTTGGGAAGCCACACTGGCTGGGAAGCCAGAGAATTGTTTGCTTTAATCTGTGTTTTTGGGTGACTACTTGAGCCGCAGAAGACCTACCTGGAAAACACCCTGATCATTGTAGAACACACGCAGACTGTGAAATGTTGCTTTTAAAGAAATATTCTCAAGCAATATTTGAATCATATTCAAACATTCGATATTAATTGCGATTAATTTTTTACTTTTGATGCTCCAAAATAAATAAACTAAAAAAGTGTAAGGTGAGAAAGTCCAAAAGACTTCGCAATTTTTTTTACGAAATAAATAAAAAATAATAACTTCCTGGCGAAGTCAGGCTTATATACTAGTACATATATAAATAACTAGTTTTAATATTCGATTCCCGATCATTCTAATAGTTACCGTGTTTCACATTATCAAAATATATAGGAAAGGTCTGAAAAATATAATTTCTGACAAATATTTTATTATATATTATAAAACACACTTTCCAACTAAATGAACAAATTAGCAAGATACATTTGGATGAGCAAGAAGTTTTAGGTTCGTTTGATGTGCTGCGTGCTCTTCTGTCGACTACTCGTGTTACCAGAAAAATCATTGAAAACCATGAATTGTTATTATTCAATTTAAAAAATCGAATAACTGCGCGAACTTCACACCTAGCGGTGCTCAATTAAAATGAACAGTTTTTGTAAGAGCTGCACGAATAGTTTCCCGGCCGTCAGCGCTTTGGAGACCTTACTTTTTGTTACCCTCGTAATATACATAAACAGATTAATCTTTGAACAAACTAGGTACCGTTCAGAAAGTTGAATCTAACTTCATTGGTTCAATAATTTAAATATTTTGATTGTTAATATTGTCTTATTGTTATAATAATAATAATTAATAATTGTTAAGCAATCTTATTTTCAACACAGACTTAGTTTTCATTACCACCGTCACATATTTATATGTCTTATCATGAAAATGGTTTTAATTGGTTGCATGAAATTGGATCTCGTGGGATCACTTTACTTGATCCAATTGGAGTTTGTAATGTGAAGCTGTTTTAAGATTTTACTTTTATATTTTTAAATATTTAATTTTAAAATTAGTTTTTATTATTTTAGATCTACTAAATGTTCTTCGAGCAAATTGTACGAACTATGTTGGTGCCTATATCTGTGCGCAAAAAATGAAAACCCTAATTACACAGTGGACGTCGTGACATCATTCCATTTATTAATTTGTTGTATTGACTTAATATATATTAACGTACTTTCTGAGAATAGAATCGATTTAATTAACCCTAATTTCGAAGGCGTTCCACCAAATTGGAATACATCGCAATTTGAGGCGAATTCTATTTCGAGGTTTTGTGTAATAAAATCATTATGTCGTATTACTAAAGCCCTTCCAGTGGAAGCTACAAGTATGAAGAAGAATTCTTGGAGAGCGATTATAAAAGAATTTTTCAAAACAAAGGTAAGATACTGAATTTCTATGATTGTAAATTATTTTAATGTTACACATATATATTCTTCATAGACAATTTGTGGCGACGAGAACACATTTTTGGGAATAGTTTCTAATACTAACTTCGAGCGTAATTTAAAATCATTTAATAGTTCGTATGAACAATTTGTATTAAGTGTAGGCGAATTTGATGAAAGAATACTACTAAATAATCCAAACTATCGTAAGGTGAATGCCAAAGGTAAGAAATTTGTATGTTTGCATTGCTTTTTTATTAAAGCTTTGCTGTATATTGCTTTTTCTCATTCTATTGAAATATATATATTATATATGCATATATTTCATTAAATTAAATATATATTTATATATATGCATATAAAGGGTGTTTCGATTAAGAGGGGACAAAAGACTAGGGCGTGTAGGTTGGGTCGAGACAATAAAATCGTATGGATGGGTAAATTTCCACCAGTTTAGACGGGAGGGGCCATATATAATAAATAAAAATAATGAAATAATATTAAAAAAGAATGGTTAGATCTACATAACTTTTGCTAGCTGATTTTCAAAGCCAAATACACCAAATTCTGTTTTTACACTGTCTTTTTTTACAAGGTTTTGATTTACCACGGTTTGAAAATAAACAAATTTTTTTACACGATTTTATTTCATTTAGCAAGATTCAAAATCGTTTGGGCTTAAATTTTTTTTGGTTAAATTTAATTTTTGCGAAATATGTTCTTATCACAAATTTAGGGAAAATTCCCTTTTTGTGGATACAACCAAATTTACTGGTCAGAACAATTGTAAATGGCACAAATTTAGAGGAATTCCCTTTTAGTGTATACATTCGAATTTATTTGTGACAGCAACTAGAATGTGTTAATATTTTCTGAACTATCCATGCAATCAGACGTGTTTTGTTGTTGTTGTTTTATCTTTAACGCATTAAGATAAAAGGTAAGGTAAAGGTACTTTTAAGCTTAGAGTGCATATCTTTTTTTCTTTAATAACTATGCTTGTGTAAAAACACATTATATATGTGATTTAATAAAATAAACCTGAATAGTTGTTCTTAAAAAATCCTTGTTTTTCACGATTTTCAATCGGTTTTAGAGATAAGGAATCAATCACCTATTTTCCATACGATCAATCTTTTTTTACACGGGTTTTCCTGGAACCAATTACCGTGTAAAAACAGAATTAGGTGTATCCGCTTCTTAATATCCTCCTTAAAATAGATGTTTTGATGTGATGCAGCTGTTTTTCGTTTTGATTTTATAATCCGGTTTATGTATTGCTAATGTGGTCACTAGTTTTGATTTTGTTGTCCCTACATATACCTCTTCGCATCCGTGGGATCCGTCTCCATTGCATAGGATTTCATAAATTACATCCGATTTTTCCAATTTGTCTAATTTTACTTATTTTAAAATAATTGGAAAAATCGGACAGTGGATTTGCCTGTCAAATGAACCACATGGACGACCGGCAAGTAAGTTGGATAGTGATAACCTGAAAGCTGTAATGGAAGCCGATACGTCTCAAACTACGCGTGAACTAGCAGAAGGGTTTAATATTTCTATTCCAACAATTTTGGATAGCTTAAAACAAATTGGTAAGGTCAAAAAGCTGGGTCGATGGGTTCCGTATGAGTTAAGCGAGCCTCAAAAAAGAAATCGTTTCGAAGTTTGTTTTTCTTTACTATCACGGTATAAAATCAAACCTTTTCTAAACCGCATTGTAACGGATCTTATTCGACCATCGAAAATGTTCGGCACAATGGTTGGATAAAAAAGCGGTTGCGAAATAGAGCCCTAAACCAAACGTTCATCAGAAACAGCTTATGGTGTCTGTTTGGGGGTCCAGCACCGGAATTATCCATTACAGTTTTTTGAGACCTGGTCAATCCATTACAGCAGATGTCTACTGCAATCAGTTGGACGTGATGATGAGAGATCCTTTCATTAAACAGTCTAGATTGGTCAATAGAGACCGTCCAATCCTCTTACAAGACAACGCGCGACAACATGTCGCTCGAACAACACTACTCAAATTACAGTACTTAGGCTTTGAAACTTTGTGTCACCAACCGTATTCACCAGACCTTGCACCAACGGTCTACCACTTGTTCCAGGCATTAGACCAGTTCTTACGAGGGAAATCCTTCAATTCTCAAGAAGTTGTGAAAGATGCCTTTTCGGATTGCCGACGATTGCGAGATAATAATCTGACTGCACACACTCCTCGAAAGGTTCCATTTTTGACAAAGAAGCAAGTATTTTTGACTCGTCGGACCATAAAATATTTCGGAATTTTTCAGGAGGCCAATTTAAGTGCTCTTTGGCAAATTTTAATCTTTTTAATACATGCTATTTTGTCAAAAATGGAACCTTTCGAGGAGTGTGTGCAGTAGGGTGGACCTTGGCGTGGTACATCGACCACAAAGTTTTGAAATAGAAATAATTGCGTTTCTATATTTATTTTATATCACAAAATAATAATGGTTAGATCAAGATAACTTTTGCTTGCTGATTTTCAAAGCCAAATGTCCGCTTCTTAACATCCTTTTTAAATTAGGTTCCTACGTCAAACAGTTTTTGAGAAAATTAATTCCAAAGTTAAAATTTGGAATAAAAATTCGGAAAAAAAATTTTGGTCGCAATTTGCTCTTAAATACGGTATTAAGTATAAATATTTTTCCGACCATAAAATTCTCTAATCAATTCCAGAGATAATGCTTCAAACCGGAAGGATCTATGCTTTTTAGTTTCCAAGAAAAGTGGAAACTAGGAACTAAACTCCTTCCGCAGAGCGATCTTCTTCCATATTTTAGCACCAGTAATAAAACACAAGTAGCCAAAAAATTGGTATTTGAAAGGAAAGTATTTTCACTTTTCTCGGAAACTACAAAACATAGATCCTTCCGGTTTCAAGCTTTCTCTCTAGAATTGATTAGAGAATTTTATGGTCGGACAAAAATTTATACTTAATACCGTATTTTAACGAAAAAATTGCGACCAAAAATTTTTTTTTCGAAATTTTTTTTCCAAATTTTAACTTTGGCATTAATTTTCTCAAAAACTGTTTGACATAGGAACATAATTTAAAAAGGATATTAAGAGGCCGATATTTGGCTTTCAAATCCAATAAGCGAAAGTGATCCAGATGTCGCCGTTATTTTTTAATATTCTTTTCTTCCGGTTTTTAGACGAGTTTTGAAAAATGGCCCCCTACTTAAATAAAATCGTTGCTGATTAATTTTCATAGGCTATAAAAGTAAACTCATCTTACATGGGTGATCCTTTCGGCGTTGATTAACAAATGAAAGTAAAATGAAATAATTCAAGCAAAGAAATTAAAACACAATTAAATCGTTTCTATCATATAAATAGAATTCTGCGTGGATTGCAGAATTTACTCTAGGTCGGCTTCTTCTTGTTGTCTGTTGTTTACTAGTTAGAATATCCTTTAGTTATTTTAGATATTATAGGAGGGATTTCAGCTTTACTAGTTTAGAACATCTCCTTTTTGCTGTCTTAATAAGGATCTATTAATTCCATATACACCCTGGAGAAAATGTTCCACTCAGTAAATGCTGTAGAGTTCTCGGGAATGCGAAAATTCGGCAAAACGCTACAGTCAAAAATGCACGCCTTCAGTCACCAAATCTATGTTTCAAACCTATCGCTTGCACCACGTGTTGTAGTGTTACACCTCAAGGTCAGAGTAAGGTTGAACGGTTTACTTCTGGGCGAATGCAGAGGATTTGTATTTCTCTTACTCGGCGAAAATCGTGTCCAGTTATATTCACTTCTCGCTAAGTGAAATTGTCGTAGTTAATTTGTCGTTGTGGTGTAATGTGTAACTTTTGTATATTTTTAATTTTTGTAACACTATTAACTTTCAACAACTCAATTTCTACTTTTCTTCCTCCGAAAAGGCTTGTCCACTCCGCTCCGAAGTCACAATGCTTCTCCCTATTAACTTCTTAAATTTCCTATGTTGCGTCTCACTATTTAATCTTGAAAACGATACTTTACTCACTCTACAATAGGGTTGCCATAAATATTCAAGTACAAACCGGGACAGATAGATAAGCTGAATGGAAAAACAAATGAGAAATACGTTATACGAATTTTTATCCATGTGTATAATTCCTTCATTTTCTCAATGTGTAAAGGAAAAGGCAATTCACAGCTTCCTTATTGAATATACTTTTAATACGTAAAAGTAAATACTAAATATTTCCGAAATACACATGTATTGTTAATTATTAGTTACATAAACAAATAAATATATATGTACTGTGAAGTTTGCTTACTATTTTTGATTATTATTTTGGTTAAATAATTCTTTATTAACATAAATTATTATACATAATTCATTATATTGAACATACATTTTTTTAATGAATGATTATTTCATAATAGTCAATGGCAATGCTATAAATAAAAAGCATTGCCAAGACAGACAAGCAAGACTTGAAAACAGTTTTAAATTGAGAAAATACGATTGAAAGCCGTATAAGTAAGATTGAAATTCTTTAGAGCTATTAACATTCAAACATACATAATGCTTAAAATTCTTTAATTGTTCCATAGTGTTTCAGTATTTAAATACCTTAGTTAAGTTATTGAAATTTAATACTTATAACCATTTTATTCGAATACCCTCAATTTAAAGTTTTTTCTGCGCCCATTCATATTTGTCGGAACTTTTTACTCTTTTTATTAATTCCTTTTGCGTTTTAATCTATATATATAAAAATGAAAGGCCTGACTCACTTCCCATCAACGCACAGGCTAAACCCTTGCACCTAGGACGGTGAAATTTTGCACATAGGTTTCTTTTATTACGTATACGTCAAATAAGAAAGGATTTTTCAAAATGTTACTTCTAAGGACTTCAAAAAGGACATACACAGAATTTTTTCTTTGCACAGGCTAAACCCTTGGATCTACAAAGATGAAATTTTGCACGGAGGTTTCTTTTATGATGTATGCAAGGGAGAAGAAAGGGTTTTTCGGATATTTTACTTCCAAGGACTTCAAAAAGGACAAAAACATTACTCTTTTGTTAGCCATCAAATATGGATTTTCTTTTTTTACGAAAACATCCCGCGTATAAATGCCTAAAAACCATTTTCAGGATTTTTCGAAATGCATCCTCTAAAGGTCCAAAAAAGGACATCATTTGGTGAACGTACACCCAATGACATAATAAAATAAAACGAAGCATGAATATTTTGTATAGAGGTTTCTTTTATGATGTATACAAGGGAGAAGAAAGGATTTTTCGGATATTTTACTTCCAAGGATTTCAAAAAGGACAAAAACATTACTCTTTTGTTAGCCATCAAATATGTATTTTCTTTTTTCACGAAAACATTCCGCGTATAAATGCCTAAAAACAATTTGCAGGATTTTTCTAAATTCATGCTCTAAAGGTCCAAAAAAGGACATCATTTGGTAAAAATATACCCTATCACATAATAAAATAAAACGAAGCATGTTATGAATTTTTGACATGTGTCAAAGAATATATGTATTACAATATATTATAACAATATTCAAAACAGAGTGCTCAAGTGCTACGAGATTGTAAATTAATAGTTTGGGATGAAAGTACAATGGCACATAAAAGCAGCTTCTAAGCACTGAACACAACTCTAAAAGATATTACAGTGAACGATGACATGATGGGTGGAACAACTGTACTATTAGCGGGAGACTTTCGCCAGACTCTGTCCATAGTGCCGGGAAGAACTCGGGCTGACGAAGTTAATGCATGTATTAAGCATTAAATCTTTGGCCCTTAATACAAAAACTCTACCTTAAGAAAAACATGCGGGTGCATTTAAAGGGAGATGTTTTCGCTGACAATTCTCCAAACTACTCCTGCAAATAGGAAACGGAGAATATCCGGAAACTGATGGCAAAATTCAAATTCAACCAAATCTTGCCTCAGTGTGTCGACCGTTGACGAGCTAATAGAACGAATATACATATCCGGATATCCAAAACCTACACCATGAAACAACAGAGTGGTTGAGCGAACGTGCGATTCTTACATCTAAGAACGATCAGGCATCAACCATTAATGACAAGTTGCTGAGGTCATTTGAAGAAACATAATATCTGTACAAATCGGTGGACACAGTATTGCACATAGATAACGCTATACACTATCCTGTGGAGTTCATAAATACACTTAACCCACCTGGTTTACCGTCTCACAAACTTAACTGAAAATAGCAGGATTTGATCTTAGGCAAGACTGCTTTTCACATGCCAGCAACTGATGGCAAAAACTATAATTTAGTGTATAAAGAGATACATTAATTAAAACTAAAGAGCAAGAAAATTAAACAAAACATTTCTAATATTTTACAATAAAAAATTATAAAAATATAAACACATAAAAAACATAAATAAAAACATTCCAAATACAATGTAGTATTATAAAATAACATTTTATTTCCCGAGCAATGCCGGGTAGTTAAGCTAGTGTAATTATAAAAATCTATGCATGACATATTATAATCATATTTGCATTGAATTATGCTCTCTACTGTCTCAATATTTAGACCATTTCTTTCCTTATTCCATTGTGATACTATTAAAGAGAATAATCGTTCAACATTTGCGTTATGGCCGGGTATCGCATATAAGTATTGACACATTTTAAGTAGGTTTTGTTTTCTTTCCTTTTCTTCAGTTTTTTTAAAGAAAAACATCCATTTTTCATGGGTGTCTTTTAACTTCCATTCTGTTGCATGACACTCTATGAAGGACTTCAAATACATAACTTCCTCGAAACAGCCATTGGAAATTTCAATGCCTTTCTCATTTAAATATGTTATACCACTAACCACATAACAGATAGATAGCTCAAATCGCCAAAAAAGTGGTTCCTAAAATTTTCTGGACGCTGGCTCCCAGTCGTGTTTTTCTAACTTCGTACGTCTTCGTTGGCTCCCGACATTAACTTCGTCGTTGCTTACGCTCTCAGATTTTATTTTGGTAGCCTGTGATCGTTGCTCGATTTGAGCGGACGTGTATGCATGCTTTCATTCATGATTCAAGGCTCCTGCGCTCGTAGCAAAGAAGAATTGAATGATCTACTAATGAGTGAAGGGTTCAAAGATCTTTTCTAATGAGTATGAAGGGATCGGAAGATCGACTTTGTTTCTATTATTTTGCACTAACAATGCCAGCGAATATGCGTAAGAAGACATAAGAAGACGCGATTTGTCTTCTTTTGCTTCTCTTACAATAACAAACCATGTGCAACTGTCCGTCCGTCTGGAATCGTTTTAAATTTTGCATTTTATGGCTTTTGGAAGAAATTCTGCTTTTCGTAACTTTGTTCTGCGTCTTGTACGATGCCCAAGCTTTGCAAAGCGCTGGCACGATCACCGGTTCCGAGCATAGCGTGCTCTTGAAGAATTCATATAGGCAGATAATTTAGGCAGACATACTTTAGTCGGCATATCAAGAAATTTAATACCTTATACGAGTAACACTAAAAAGTTAATGAAAAGTTGAATCAGTGGGCTCGCCCATTAAGAAAATACGACGTATTCTCGTGGATGACCTTGCTTGATTATCCTCAGTGGACGAAGGTTCAAGAAAGTATAACCACTAACCACATAACAGATAGATAGCTCAAATCGCCAAAAAAGTGGTTCGTAAAATTTTCTGAACGCTGGCTCCCAGTCGTGTTTTTCTAACTTCGTACGTCTTCGTTGGCTCCCGACATTAACTTCGTCGTTGCTTACGCTCTCAGATTTTATTTTGGTAGCCTGTGATCGTTGCTCGATTTGAGCGGACGTGTATGCATGCTTTCATTCATGATTCAAGGCTCCTGCGCTCGTAGCAAAGAAGAATTGAATGATCTACTAATGAGTGAAGGGTTCAAAGATCTTTTCTAATGAGTATGAAGGGATCGGAAGATCGACTTTGTTTCTATTATTTTGCACTAACAATGCTAGCGAATATGCGTAAGAAGACATAAGAAGACGCGATTTGTCTTTTTTTGCTTCTCTTACAATAACAAACCATGTGCAACTGTCCGTCCGTCTGGAATCGTTTTAAATTTTGCATTTTATGGTTTTTGGAAGAAATTCTGCTTTTCGTAACTTTGTTCTGCTTCTTGTTCGATGCCCAAGCTTTGAAAAGCGCTGGCACGATCTCCGGTTCCGAGCATAGCGTGCTCTTGAAGAATTCATATAGGCAGATAATTTAGGCAGACATACTTTAGTCGGCATATCAACAAATTTAATACCTTATACGAGTAACACTAAAAAGTTAATGGAAGCAAAAATAAAAACTGAGAGCATGGAAATATTTCAGAGAAAATATTTATATTATGTCTGTGGTAATATAAAGTATAATTTGAAATAAATCTACTTTAGCCCATTAGCCACGATGTCATTAAAAACCCTTTTTCTCTGAAATATTTCCATGCTCTCAGTTTTTATACCCTACACACGAAGTGAGAGGGTATATTCACTTACTGCTTCCGTTTGTAACGCATTAAAGGCGTGACAGGTATAGAAAAGTATATATATTCTTGATCAGCGTGACTTCCTGAGTCGATTTATCCATGTCCGTCTGTCTGTCTGTCTGTCTGTCTGTCTCTGTCTGTCTGTGGAAATCACGATTACAAGAGAACGAATAGATATATCTTCATCAAACTTTGCACGAATATTGTATATCACTAGAAACTCATCGCTATTGAAAATGGGCAAAATCGGATAATTACCACGCCTACTTTTTATACTGAATATCAATTCATCCATGCTTATAGCTCAATTTCTCAGCTTGTAGAACGAATTTAGGGTTGAAATTTTGTCCAGAAGTCCATTGTCTCTGAACAAATCAGATCACCAAAAATGGGCGTGGTCCGCCCACTAATTAAATAAAACTCGATTACAGGAGAACGAATAGAGATATTTTCATCAAATTTGGCACGAATATTCTATGTCGTCACAGGCTATTTGAGATTGAAAAGCAAACAAATTAGACAATTGCCACGCCTAATTTTTAAGTAAACGTGTGTAGGGTATATGAACTTCGGCCAGGCCGAAGTTAACACTCTTTCTGGTTATTTTTGCTTCCATTAACTTTTTAGTATTACTCGTATAAGGTATTAAATTTGTTGATATGCCGACTAAAGTATGTCTGCCTAAATTATCTGCCTATATGAATTCTTCAAGAGCACGCTATGCTCGGAACCGGTGATCGTGCCAGCGCTTTGCAAAGCTTGGGCATCGTACAAGACGCAGAACAAAATTACGAAAAGCAGAATTTCTTCCAAAAACCACAAAATGCAAAATTTAAAACGATTCCAGACGGACGGACAGTTGCACATGGTTTGTTATTGTAAGAGAAGCAAAAGAAGACAAATCGCGTCTTCTTATGTCTTCTTACGCATATTCGCTAGCATTGTTAGTGCAAAATAATAGAAACAAAGTCGATCTTCCGATCCCTTCATACTCATTAGAAAAGATCTTTGAACCCTTCAATCATTAGTAGATCATTCAATTCTTCTTTGCTACGAGCGCAGGAGCCTTGAATCATGAATGAAACCATGCATACACGTCCGCTCAAATCGAGCAACGATCACAGGCTACCAAAATAAAATCTGAGAGCGTAAGCAACGACGAAGTTAATGTCGGGAGCCAACGAAGACGTACGAAGTTAGAAAAACACGACTGGGAGCCAGCGTTCAGAAAATTTTACGAACCACTTTTTTGGCGATTTGAGCTATCTATCTGTTATGTGGTTAGTGGTTATACTTTCTTGAACCTTCGTCCACTGAGGATAATCAAGCAAGGTCATCCACGAGAATACGCCGTATTTTCTTAATGGGCGAGCCCACTGATTCATGTAGCTAATTGCGGTTGTAAAAAACTTCTTAATTTCTTCTTCGAAAGTAACTGCTGGCATTGAATTCAATGTACCATCTTTTTGAAGTCTGTCAAACACTATTCTCGTTTGAATACCTACAAAATCGCTATTCAATCTGTCAGCAAAATTTTTCTGCAATTCCATTATTGAGGATGAAACTTCAACTACCGTTATCATTGGTCTCTCAATGTTCTTTACAAATTTTTCGATAAGATGAACTTGAGCATGTATAAACAATGTATACACCTCAGTCATGGGATTATCAAAAAAATCAGTTATAGCTTTGGGGGAATTTTCTTCAGCCGTAAAAAAAATTTTCAAAGACTTTAAAATACGTTCAAGAGCTGGAGTTAGGGAAAGCCAGCGAGTTCTCGAATCAGATAAGATATTACTGTATGTGAATTGTGCATAATCGCTGAATTCATTGAGCCGTTCAACTCGTACAATGTATATTGAAAAATATATAAAAATTTTAAGCATAACTGATTCCACATCAATAGATAAAATATCCGTAGCCGTCGAAGCAGTATTGTGTAGTATGTGAGCTGGGCATCCAACACCTTCAATATCTCTGCATATGACCTCTTTCAATTTAAAATATACACTATTTCTTCCACGTCTTTCTTTTCCTCCAAATTTGGTATTTGTGTTGTCAGCGCTAAATGCAACAAAATTTTGTGTTGGTATATTAAGATTTTGTAGAGTTTTAATGTTATAGTCTCAGAAGTTTCATTTGGGAGGCAATCCAGTTTTAATAACCTTAATTTTAAAGCTTCTCTTTCAGTATAATATTGTATGATCAACGGGAAAAATTTGTGGTTACTTGCATCAGTAGATATTCCGTAGAAAGGTACATCATTTAATAAGTCAATTTTGACAAGCGATATTGAATGTGGCAGAATGTTATAGCAGAATCAGGATACATAAGCGCGTTAATTTTCGTGAAACAATCTAGCGAAACGAATGATTGTTGGTGGTTAACAATTTTGTATGCACTTGTTAATTCCGCTGCACTTATTAAAATATCTTCTGCTATCCCCTCGTGCACCATGAACGTTGATATATCCTTGGAACTCGATGCAACAGAGAGCATTGATTTATGCTTAACACCTTGTATATGAACCGTTAAGTCGGACCGCCCCCCATGAGATACAGAAAGATAAACACCGCACACAGGACAAAAAGCTTCTTGTTCATTTCTGCATTTTTTCCAGGGTTAGGAAAAGGCTCGCTCTTTCCCGCTCCAGCTCGCTCGAAACGCTCTTTCGAGCTTGAATGAGCGAGCTAGAGCGGAAAAGAGCGAGCCTTTTCCTAATGTGTTTATCTTTCTGTATCTCATGGGGGGCGGTCCAACTTAACGGTTCATATTAAACAACAAAAAAAAATTTTCATGCGCTCCTACTCGCTCGAAAGTGCGTTTGTTTTCGAGAGCACGAGCGAGCAGGAGCGACAAAAAAAATTTTCATGCGCTCCTGCTCGCTCGAAAGAGCGTTTGTTTTCAAGAGAAAACTGAAGCGCTGAAAAAAGTGTAGCCACTAGTTGACCTAATGTTCGGACTTGGGTATTTTTTTGGTTTTGTGGGATTTGCAATCAGCAGCAAAATTTTAGTATTTATATTTATATTATTATGGTATTTTGTTATAATAGAGGTGATTTCGTATAAATTAATTGTTTAAAGAATATTATATTGAAATCCCATTAAACTATAAATTCGGCAAGCAAAGACGACATCTTCGAAAATAGCGTCAAGTTCGATCTTAGTTCGAACTTAGCAAAATATCAATATCGAAATTTTATATTTACATTTCCCATAAGAGATGCCTTAAACACAATCAGTGACGCAAGACGCAGATTCAGGTTAGGGATGCAAGAAATGGCTCGGATTTAAACCAAATGGCAGAGAAGCATTTTCGGGAAGCAGAAGTATGAAATGTCAAAAATTTCACAGTAGAGAACAATATCTTCATTCTAACCAAAATTCTCGAAGTTCATTCGGAGTTTATTTATTTTAATCTGTATTAAAATATATTTAAAATACATTCAAATAATATATTATACAGAATAATAATAAAAAAAGCAACAGAAAAATACGCACATCGTTTTACAGCAGCTGAAATAGAAACAAGAATGAAATGTAAACAAACACAAACAACGAAGAAGAACAAGAACGCTTTTGCGTCCGTCAAAATTAGAATTCGGATACGAGATGCGAAATTCGGCAGCAAAGTAGGGAAGCAAAATGGAAAGCAAACTTTTTTCTCGATCTCCATAAGAGCCCGTGTAATTTTGACAGTTAAAAAATGAATCTGCATCTTGCGTCCCTGATTGTGTTTAAGGCAAGACAGCCGAATTTGGTGGAACGTTACTAGAGATGATACATTATGCAGTGTTTTAATCTTGGTATTGCAACGAATTAGAGATGGTACAAAATGCATTGTTCATTTTTCTGAGTTATTAACGATATGAACTAAAAAAGTGTTAAATGTGGGAAAAGCTTTTCTTTGTATAGACTTTATAGCATATATTTTTTGTAACATGTCCGTAGTTATTACAATATGCAATAACCGGGACAATTTAAGTGCCAGCCGGGACACCGGGACACAGGCGCTCAAACCGGGTCATGTCCCGGAAAACCGGGACGTATGGCAGCCCTACTCTACACCTACTTGGCAGTCTATTACAATAGCATTTATATATTAAGGTCTTTAAGTATGAAATGTCCGATGTTGAAATGGAAGTTCAGTTATTTGATCTTCAATAAGGAACAATATGATTAATCAAAATATGCGCTTAAGCTATCCAATGGTGTTTTTGGTCTCTTAAGGGCGACAAATCTAAAGAAGAGAAAAGAAATTTTTGCAGCCTTTACCTGACGTGGCCGACGTGGAGAATGAAAATAGCTTGCCGATTAAAGTACTGAGATGGTAAATACTTTTATATTGGAGAACTCAGTAATGATTGAAAAGAACAAAGAGAACACAACTATTAACATCAGCATTTAAATCTTTCTTGACTTTTATCAGTTTTAAATTTTCTAAATTTTACTTACTTTTAAATAGTCTTATTTAAATAGTTAAATGCACTTAGTTTCCATAATTTTAGTCTCTAATCTTAATTTTTCTCTTTATTCTATTCCCTTAACTCTTCTCTTCTATATCTCCGTAAATTTTTTATTTATTTTTTCTGGTCTTATACTTTTCTGTGCTTTAAGTCTTTGCTTTCTGTTTCCTGTATATGTTTTATTTCAAGCTGTGACAATTTTTCATGGTCCTGCCATGTAAATTCTAACATAGGTAAAGTTTATGGCGGGTTACGGCTTTTAATGCAAACAAAGTACTATGTACCAACACCAACGAAACTTTTGCTATCTAAAGCTCTGCTTTTTCCTATTTTAACGTATGGATTTGAAATTATTTCATGATTTTGACTCTGCCACCTTAAATAAGTCCAAAGTAGTCTTTAATAATATTACACGTAATATTACATATTAATACAACATACAATATTAATACGTAATAATACAATAATATTGTATTTACATCACGCATATAATGCAATAAATATATTCAAATTTCTCAGCGTTTGGAAATTAAGTAATTAATTTGCATTGAAAATTCAATACAATAAAAACAATACACAAAAAGAGTGTGGCGCGCTCATATTCACAAAAATGCTCCTATCTCATGCTTGATTCCGAAACCGGCCTGCATAGAGAGAGCATGTAAAACACAAAATGCAAACAGATTTGACAAAAACAACTTGTGGTGTGTACAATTATTTGCTTAACCGTAGACGCACGTTGGGGTCGTTTTCGACCAAAATTCGATTTGAAAATATTATAACTAATAGATTAACGGGAATAAGCAACTGAGACCTTTTGACTTTTAGTTTTTTTGGAGTTTAAGCATAAATTTAGTAGTTTGGCTTTTTAAGCTTTTTTTTAAAAAAAATAAATCGACAGTTACTAATTAAGTAAGGGTCGTTTTCGACCCCAGTACAATTATGTTGATTTTATTTTATTAATTTCAATTAATAAGTAAAATCTTAGAGTTTAATTTGAAATCCATATTTTTCTGGTCTGCCAGCACACAAAGGCGTTAAAATCGAAAAAATTGCGTTAATTTCAGCTTACGTCAAAATTGTTAACGTTATTGGTTATGCGTAAATCAAGTGGTAGTGTTTAGTTATTGTGTGAAACAATTATGTCGCGTCACAGAATAAACAGTATACAGAATGCGCATGTCGCCCAACGAAGCAATCTGAATTATGGGTGCGGGCCGAAAGCAATAGGGGGATAACAGAATTTGGTTAACAGAGCTTTGTCGCTGTTAATTTGTCGGGCGACGAAGTTATCTGCTGTTATTAGTTAGGCAAGTTTCATCAAAAGAGCGAGTTCAGTGCACACTCTACCAACAAACACACATGATATGAGAGTCGAAGATCTTTTCGAATGAGTATGAAGGGATCGGAAGATCGACTTTGTGTCTTTTATTTTGCACTAACAATGCTAACGAATATGCGTAAGAAGAGATAATCGATGCAGCACTCGTATGTCAAGTAAAGTGTGAAAGAAAGAATCGACCCATTTATGGTGTACAACGGGCGATGAGAAGAACGGTGCGATTTGTCTTCTTTTGCTTCTCTTACAATAACAAACCATGTGCAGCCGTCCGTCCGTCTGGATTTGTTTTAAATTTTGCATTTTATGGTTTTTGGAAGGAATTTTGCTTTCGTAGCTTTGTTCTGCTTCTTGTTTATTGTCCAGGCTTTGTAAAGCGCTGGCACGATCTCCGTTGTGTGAATAGTGTGCTGTTGAAGAATTTGAATACGCAGATGATCTACTTTAGTCGGCATATCAACACATTGAATACATTATACGAGTAACATTAAAAAGTTAATGGAAACCCTTTTATAGGGTTAAACGAATGTTTTTTACGAATTTGAAATAACACGAGATAGAAAGAAAATATAATTCCGTTTATAAAAATTTTTTTAACAATTCATAGATTATCAATATTCTATGCATTTTTCTCATGATTTCTTATTTTTTTACACAGTAGTTTTGTTTTAGAAAACGAAAAAAGTTCTAGTCGATAATTTTTTAGGAGTTTGATATGCCTGCGAAAACATTCCTACATCTTCCTTGTGTAAACATATACATATATTTGTACAAACAGATGTATTGTACGGGTATGTGTGTACAGATTTATAGTACAATAGAAATGCTGTAGGAAAAAGTCGACTGAGCAACGATGATGACGAATGCCTAATGATGACGAAGTTGCCGTCGGGAAATGTTGATCAGCTCACTCGGTTCTGTTAGAAACACCAAACGAGTTTAACTTTACAGAAACAAAGGCTGTTAAATGCTGGTCGTAATATTATTAACAGCGGACGTAATGTTAAGTTAACAGTGGTCGTAATATTGCGACCACGGAACAAAATTTTTTTTGTATGAGATGCGCATTCTGTATACTGTTTATGCTGTGGTCGCGTCCAATAGAAGAAGAAATTGCAAAATGATTGCAGAGGAAAGCGAAAGCGATGAATTTAATGGGAGTGAAGAAGAATATGTGCCAAGCCAAGAGCAATTAGAAGAATACGAGCAAAGTGAAAGCAATTCTTCAGATGAACGGAATGTGGATCCCCTGCAGTAGATCATCTTTTTACATCAAAATCCTCTTCAGTCAATATCACTTGAAAAATATAAGTATATATCTTACTGTATATTTTTCACAAAATTGGAATCAGGTAACGTTACACACAGAGCTGTAACGTTTAAAATTTACAATCTGGGGTAACGCGTTACTCAGTTTTACGTGTCAAAAACATCAAAGATTCTTTTCTGCTATTTGTCCCGGCTCCAATTGAAAATATTGTATTACAAAATACTAATGAATAATGCAAATGAAGAATGCAAGTTCGGAGAAAAGCACAGACGAATAGATCGAGACTTACTCCATGCATATTTTGGAGTTCTGCTTCTGGCCGGCGTATATACATAATTCATTGATGAAAATATATACTTCAAAGTATTCAAATTCAATTTCGTAGAACATTCACATTCACACATTCACAAAACATAGTGAATTTGTTTGATGCAAACTACGGACGTCCAATTTTTATAGAAATATTATGTCGAAAGAAACTTTCTTTCAAATTACGTCTATTTTACGCTTCGACAACCCATTCACCCGCCGCCAGAATATGTCTCTAAACGTCAAGTTTGGTCCGTTTCGCACACTTTGGCAGAGATGGGTCGAACTTCTTCCAATGTTCTATAATCCATGCGAATATGTAAAAGTGGATGAGCAATTGGGTTTCAATGGACGATGCTCTTTTCGTCAGTTTATTCCAAGCAAGCCCGAAAGGTATGGCATTAAGTTTTGGGTGCTGGTTTGCTCAAAAACATATTATGTATGAAACATATAACCCTATTTAGGCAAACAACCAAGAGCTAAGCCAGAGCAAAATCAAGGCCAAAGAGTTGTCCTGGATTTGGTTGAACGCCCTAACCAAATTTCTCGGATGCCATGTAATTGGAGGCCAGCCAGTAGACGTCGTCTCCACCCTCCACCGCTACGGTAGTGATGCCATCTTCACTGAGATTATTGAGAAGAAAACCATTATGTTTATTCTTCAACAGAATACAGGATCTGTACCTATCTTCACCCTTCCAGTAGCATAAAGTATATCCAAGAGCTATTCTCCGTACCTGGCCGTCAACGACCCAAGGTTCGTGAATTAAGGCAGCACTTTTTTCATCTCTGAGGATATGAGTAACGAAAGCAGTTGAAGCTGCTTCGCATTGGTTGAGGTTAATCTGTATTGTCCGGAGTTCCAGGATAATCCTCGATCACCTCCACCACAGTGTGTTCCAGTTCCGAACCGGAAGAGTGAAGGAGGTCTTCCTCGTTTATTGATGCCAGAGAGGTTTCTTTGTAATTTCCCCCTCCGATTCCATCTTGGTATCGTCAGGTTCCACACTCTGAGTCCTCCCTGGTATGGGTTATTGGGCTGTTCGGGTCGTTCGAAGAAGGTCCTGCAGTCGCTGTAGCTGCTTCTCCAGTGCCCTTGGTTTTGGCTTCGCCTTGGTCCTTTTTATAGACTTTTAGCGTTACCGACGTAAAGTCATAGCTGACCACTCAGCCTGCCTTCTTTAGAGGTTCCAGAGACTCCTTGTTTATCTGATATGTGGTCCCCATTTGGTTCCTCTAGAAACTTTCCAGTGGGTCTGGATTGCTGTACTCCAGTACAATGGCAGGGTCGGCTGGCTCTACTGGGATCCACGCCCTAGCTCTAGACCGGGACGAAATTTCTTGTCGGAGGATGGCTTCAAGTTGCGCACCCGGCCATAACTGCCCTAATCTGGTGATCTCCAGCTTGTACAGGTCGTACGACCTCTGATCTTGGAGGTCAGGCCTCTCGCCAAACACAGGCGATCAGTTTGGACACGCCTTTGATGCCACCCAGCATCTCTAACTATGTGTACAGGGCCTGGAAACTTCATCATTGGAAGAAAGCTTACAGCCAACTTGACTTCAACTTTCCTCCACGGTCGACCGATATGGCATAGTCGGGGTCGCTTTTGTCAACCACCGCCAGTACCAACCGGTCCTTCAGGATTTCGCTATACGGCAGCTTCTGTCGGCAGTGTTTAAGACTTTAGCCCTTTTCCCGGTCGGCGGAATTAAATCTTCAGCCGATCTTTGCCTTTTCGACGCAGGAGTCTTGGATTCAAACGGACCCAGTACCTGATTTGCCCATAAACGGGGCTTTTAAAAAAAAGGACTGTAAAACCCGTTTAAATATTCTTACAAAATTCTAGGTTGCCCTTCAGTTTTACCTAATTGTATGTTTTAAAAAACCTGCTAAAAATTGATAACCTAGTGGTACTTTGCACTCAGGTGCACTAATGCCAAACAGGTACAAAAATACACAGAATAGTTTTCTGGCGAAAAAAAGTATACTTGGTTATACTAAATTTTCTCAGAAACTACAAGTCATAAATCCTTCGAGTTTGAAGAAGTTTTTTTTTTACAAAATTTTTTCAAACTTTCAACTCCTTCAAACTTTCAAGGCATTGATTTTCTCAAAAATTCTTTAACATAGAAACCTAATTTAAAAGGCTAAGGTTTGGATATTAAGCTTTCACAAACAGTAAGACGAAAGGAACTAGGTGTTCCCGTTCTTTTTTTAGATTTTTTCTTCCGATTTTTAGTTGGATATTTAGAAAATGCTTCCTCGCGTCTAAACGGGGGGAAATTTACCCCCTTCCCTTCCACACGATTTTTTCTTGTCTTGAATCAACCTACACGTCCTAGCTTTTTGTCCCCTCATTTGCGAAACACCCTGTATATACGTAAGTATACACTACTGGCCAAAAGTTTTGAAGCACCCTTGAATTTTCTACAAATCTTACTAATAGTTATCCAAAGGTTTTAAAAATAAAAAGTTTCATTATACATTTTAAAGTTTGTTGTATTTGCTTTCAAATTAGATTAAAATTAAATTTTAGAAACATTTTTATTATCAAAAGTTTTTACAAAAATGTCTAATCTGATATTTCATCAAAAAAGCCCCCTTTGCACTGAATAACTTTTGCTACACTTCTTGGCACTCTGGCGATTAATTTCTTTATGGTTTCCTGTTGTATATTGTTCCATGATTCCAACAATGCATTTCACATTTCCTCTTTCGACATAGTCGCTTTTTCTCGCACCTTTCTGTCCAGCTCATCCCATAGAAACACTATTGGATTCATATCTGGTGACTGGGCAGGCCAAATCATATTTGTTAATATTCCACATGTTTGCTTGTTCTCTAAATACCCTCTGCACAATTTGGAGCTGTGTTTGGGATCGTTATCTTGTTTCATCACGAAACCTTTGCCGATCAATCGTAGGTCTGATGGTATGGCATTGTGCTGCAATATCTTTCTATACTCCTCCTTTCGCATAATTCCATCGATTCGAATTAAATCGCCTACTCCATTGCTTGAGAAGCATCCCCAGACCATAACGGAACCGCCGCCGTGCTTCACTGTTGGTATTACACACTCCGGCAGCATGTTCTCTTGGGCACTACGTTTGGCGAAAATTCTTTGATTTGACCCAAACAACTCGAACTTTGATTCGTCGTTCCAAAGAACATTTTTGAAGTCCTCTTCGGTTCATTTCTTATAGGTTAGAGTCCATTGAAGTCTTCTCTTTTTATTTCGTGGTCGAAGTAAGGGTTTTTTTGTAGCAATCCTTTCACAAAGACCAGCATCTCTAGCCGCCTTATTACAGTTGTTAGTGACACCGGATTTGATCGACTGTTATTGATCTCAGCTTGTATTTCTGGAGCCGTTTTTCTGCTGTTCCGTCTGCTTGATATTGTCATTGCTCTATCCTCATGATTTCTTGTCGATCTTGGCCTTCCGGACCGCGGAAGGACCTCAACAGTTCTATAATCCTTGTACTTTTGTATGGTGCGATGCACAGAACTAGTCGAAATTTTTAATTTTCTATCTCTATTCTATTTTCTAGCGCTCTATTATGCGCTCGGAATTGCCTTCCTTATAAAGAGTAATCACTGCATATCTTATATTAATTTTCTTTTTGGCATGGCTTCGGTTTTTTTAACGTTTGGTCAATTCGAATCTAGAGCAACAAAGAATGGTGTCAATATTCTAGGTCAGCCTTTTATACTTGACCCAGGGAAAAAATGGATGGTAATAATTATTCATAATTACCTTCAGTAATTACCCCATAAAAAAAAATTACCCTGAGTACCTGAAAAAGGTTTTTTATAACCCTTTTTCTCGATTTTGTATGGCAAGTGCAATAAACAAAAAAACCCAATTTCTTGACTTAGTGCATTGTTTGAGCATGCAATTAAACAATGAACGCCGTAAACCCGTTTTGGGTTCGATATTACAGTTATCACTTTCCAAACATCCTATTAAAAAAGAAAAAATCCAAATTTATACAATAATATAGAAATGCCACACGATTTTCTATGAACAGGAGTGGTGCTTCGAAACTTTTGGCCGGTAGTGTATTTCTTCAGTACTCTGCCCCTTTTTAGGTATACGGTCAAAAAAGAAATTCTCTACCTTATTTGGAATGAATACAAGCTTTTCTACGGCTGAATATTAGTCGTAAAAATTGAGGTAAATTGCTGTCCAGTATAAAGTATTGGGGCCTATGTTTTCGCGGAGTCCAACAAAGCATCCTTAGATTCAGCACATTTTATCCCAGCACAGCTATTCTCCCATTGCGTCGAAGTGCTTTAGCCTGGCTCTGCGTTTTATCACAATCGTAGACCGAATTCGGGTATCTTATTTTACAACCGTTCCCCGTACATTCTCGGAATCATTACTTGTAACTTCCTCTACACAGCTTATCAGTGGCTGGCGACGACTGGTAGCCCGCACGCTCATTCTCCAAACAGGTATTGGTAATGAAACCCCTTACACCGAACAGTAGTCCCAGAATGAAATCCATCGGACAAAAATCGGCCAATTTCGAATATTTAATTTATTTCATTATATGTATAAACGTTAAGTTTTAACGCGATGAAGTTTTTTCCGAAATTTTTTCCGAAATTTTTTCTGGTGATTTGGTGAATTAATCATAAAAACATAATTAAGTATTTTTATGTTTTCTACCCTTTTCTTTGAGTTGGCATTCTTTTAATAAGAGTTAAACACCCCGACCTTATGAAAATTGAGTTTTTATCTTTCTTAATTTTCACGAGTAAAATAATGACATGCAATCGACTGCATTTTAAAATCTGTCGTTTTTAGTCGATCACATACAAATAATTTTTAAGCTAAAAAAAATGAAAAATCATACAGAATGTTATGAATAACTTTTTTCAAATTTTTCTTAAAAACCGTTTGCAAGATTTTTGTATTGTAAGTTTTTATGAATACCCTTAATTTGTGCACTTTTGAAGTTTATTAATTTAGCGATATGTACGCATTAGTTGCAGTTTAACATTAATTTTTTTCTTCTTTTCAGATTTACGAGAAACAGAACCACATCACAAGGTTACTTTTTTCTTCATTTTAATAAAATTTTTTTCTTTCATTTAAATAAAAATATAAGATAAATTTTAAAAATTAAAATTTTGAAATTAGTTCAATTAGGTTTTAAAATCTTAGTTTCAAATCTTTTATGGATTAGATTAGATCAAATCAGATACTACGTTCATGTCAGAGCATAAAATGTAATACCCAGATTTTGTGTGTTTAAGGAACACTTGTTTTTTTTAAAATTTATATTTTAGTGCTATTAGGCTTTAAGCTTTATAGTTAATATTAAATACATAGATATAGATAATATAATAAGATATAATTACATTATTGAGTATATTATAACAATATTACATGTTTTCCGGCGCAAAAACAAATAACGAAGACGACTTCCCAACACGCGAACATGCAACGTACAGCTGACCGTTCGAAAAACGGGAAAATTCGATATTAATCCCACAGACTTCTAGTGTTTTGATAAATATTGCACTGAATTTCAATTGATTGTAATGCTTTTACCGTATATGGATATAATGCTTGATTTACGACAATCCGGAATCAGTTTAACAATACACATAAATCGTATAAATTGCAGCAAGAAAAATAGCACATTTATTTTAGAAAATTACAATGCCAAAATGACACCTGTCAGATTGCGCAAAGTCTAAGTCAACGTATAACGCCGTATATCGGATTTTGGCTGAGAACTTTCTATTTTTTCATTTGAAAAGCCATTAAGGAATAATTTCACACAAAATTTCATACATAAACTCGATTTTCGATTTTTCCAATTTTCCGACTTTTCCGGGGGGATTTTCCAAAATTTTTTTTCCGTAAAAACCTTCTCCTCGAAAATACGAACAACTGCCAAAAATTTTACAGAAATCGGCCCAGCCATTCTCATTTTATGAATTACTATACATTTTTTACACCATTTTTATATATATAGATATTTTAACGCATTATATTTAATTTTAGGATATAAAATCATTAATTCCGGATACACCATTAACACGAAAAAATTATCTACCTGAAAACGATGTAAAAGAACCGGTGGCTAGTGCTACAAATAATGTAATGAAATTACAAGAGATTGCAGATATGACACACCCAACTGAATTTTTAAGGTAATTAAACACAAATATGGTACCGTTGCGTAACCATAAAATTGCTATATTTTTAAGATAAATGCGATAGAAAACGATGACAATTAAGCATTAATTTGAAAATTGGTACCCAAAATTTCATAAAAAATTACAATAATTTTTATAGTCCATACTCATAGTTGTCGTTTCTATAGCATTGATATTAACGTGCCAGTAATAATAGGAAGATAATTTACAAACTATTACAAAACTATTTACAAAAAAATCAAAACGGCAACGGCAAAAAGCAACGTTATAATAACAGAAATAATTCATTACCTATCTCATCTATTAATATAATATAATGTTATAACCAACCTTTAATAAATGAAAAGTCCTATTATTGTAATAATGATATTTCTATATCATGAAGAAGAAACATGGGGGGAAAAAAGAAATTCGGGACATGAAAGAAGTTTGGAAATATTTATACTTATCCCATATTGGGCTTGAATTCAAGTGTTACAATTGCAAACTACCATGGTACTATACAAGGGCAGTCCTATAAGGACTTAGCCTTCAAAGAAGAAGAGTCACCGTACACAGCATCCAAGCGCTCTTTGATATCGCTGCGCGATTTCCCTTCCAAAACCAAGAATCGAATCACCGACCGATATTGCTCCTTTTCCATTTTTCTAAAATACGCGGACACACCCGCTTCCACACGCGGTCAAAACAAACTACGAGTCCGATTCGGCTGAAATTTTAACAGTAGCTGTCTATAAAACACGCTAGTAAATTTCTCTTGCGAGCGTGGCTATCATCGGGTGCTGAGGCTAAGTACTTATCGGACTGCCCTCGTAGATATGATTTTTTAATTATAAATTTAAGAAATTAGATCTTCTTCAGGTTGCATGGAATATTTCATGAAAATTCAGTATTATATACATGTATTATGTATGTACTTTTGTCCATGGCTTCAAAATAGCCCAGAGGGAGAAGTTCATTATAATTGGTTAGGCTTTGCACACATTTTTTTCTGATAACAAGCAGTAACACAACTTTTGACTGCAACATGAATATCAAGCTTTCAAATATAAATTCTTAGACATAAACTGTCTATAAATGTCCTATACTAATAGTAAAGCTCATGGTCTGTACTGTTTCTGAATGTTATATTGATAATGATAGCCGCGTCCCTGGCCGATGATATAATTGATTTGACAATCGCTCCGGAAGTTGACAATAAAATACAAAAACTAAATCTACAAAAACTTGGGCTAATTTTAGATATATTGTAATTAAATTATTTTTTCTTCTAGGAAAGCTGGCGAAGCCGCTATAACAAAAATAAATAAGAAACTCAGTCTTATGTCACAAAAATTTATAGAGAATTTTCCAACAAAAGAAGAAGCAGAAAAACGTTTTAGTTTAGCCCAATCGCTCTACTTTTACTTATTAGATGCAATTTTAAGAATTGAAGTAAGAACGAAACCAGATGTGGATCTTAAGCAGTTATTGCAGACAGATATTCTTAATACCGCATTAATCGCCTGCTGTATAGAAATAGTTCTCGATGCTTATAACTCTCATCTTGAATTTCCTTGGATTTTGAATTGTTTTAAAATAAATGCCTTCCATTTTTGTAAAATAATTGAAATAGTAGTTGGTCGGCATGATGGACTTTTAACACGTGCTCTTATAAAACATTTAAATTTTATTGAAGAAATATGTTTGGAAACATTGGCTTGGCGAAAATACTCTCCTTTGTGGGAAATTTTGGAAAATGTCGATTCACCTCTGCCAACATGGTCGGAAGTAGACTTGGAAAATTCTAGATCAAGGAACGAAATATATTGTAAGTAGACAAACATTTCATTCAAACGAATTTATTAAATATCTGTTAAAATCTTTTGATATAAAAATAAATGAAACAAATTTTACTACGCCTAGAAAAGAAAATTTGCATTTAGAAATTTACTCTAAATGTATTTGATCGAAAACTTATGGAAATATGTATGTATTTAAGCATTCCTAGCTGTCCAAGTCCTACAATGTTTTTGCCGATACACTTGCCTCTTGCGTATGGTTATTTTAACATCCATATTGAATAACTATGCCGTTTACGCAATGTCCGGTTAAGCAGTAAATCGTAATCGTGGCTACAAATAGTTTTTCGTTTGCTTTCAGGATGTCGTATACAGGTATGACATAATGCGTGTGTGAAATTTACTGAATACCAGAATGTTGGTCAAAGTGAGAGAAAACCAGTAAGAAAGCTATATTCGGCCTGGCCGAATCTTAGATACCCTACACCTAAAAGTTTTAAAAAAGTGCCGAAGCTAGGGTAGGGCGGCCGTGGGGGTCCACTCTGGGCGGCACAATGTCGGGGGCTGCAGTTGTGGAATTCAAGTATTGACTTATTGAATTCTAGGAATTTTTGGGGCTACAAGTTGATTAACCGTCCCGGGCTCCATGAAACCTAGCTACGACTCTGTATAAATAGTAGGCGTGGTCATTACCTTTTTCAAAACAAAATAACTAGCTTAGTTGTTATATAATTGTGTTCATTTAAACTTTATTTCCGTGGTAATAAACTTGTTCTCATACTGCTATACTGTATATGTAGTGCAAAAGTGGGCGGACCGCACCCAGTTTTCATGTAATAATGTTTTTTTGTAAAACAAGTTGTTATCTAAAGTTTTATTCAGGAAGTTTTTATATTTAACAATATAACCCTCTTTTGCCTGTGTAACCTAAAAGTGGGCGGATCACGCCCATATTTGGCATATTAACGGATAATGCTACTCTATACCCAGGAATGAAATTTTGTTGTAATATCTCAAAAACGAACGCTGATATCACATTTTTAATAAAAAATAGGCGTGGTCGTGGACCGATTTTGCCCATTTTCAATACCAACCTGCACACCACAAGAAACAATGTTTATGCAAAATTTCATCACGATATCTTCACCGGTTCTCCTGTGATCGTGATTTCAACAGACAGACAGACAGACAGACAGACGGACGGACATGGCTAAATCGACTCAGGAGGTCACGCTGATCAATAATATATATACTTTTCTATACCTATCGTCTCTATTTCTATGCGTTACACATTTCGTTACAAAGTGAATATACCCTTACCTTAAGGTGTAGGGTATAATAAAAACACACGTTAGGCAATCTGATTCTCAATTCGTCCGTTTGGCAACTATTTGCTTGTGTACGTAAAGAAAATCTGAGAAGCAGGTTCGATTACGATTCACAAATTCTCTACACTTGAATTCAGAGTGTACATTTTCCCTTTCTTCCTATCCTATCTCTTCTAAAAACTTAAAAAAAAAATCCGTGTGTGGCCAAACCCCAAGAGCGCCATTAGCAAAACAGCTAATCACACACAATTCAACTTTATTGAGACGATGACATCCCAGCAAAAATTTTTCAACATTTCGGAATGGCTTAGTTTCATCACTGATTCCATAATGCATTACCAAAATGCTAATGGCTATTCTTCATATTCTTCTATGGATTCCACAGAATGCAATAAGAAGCTCTCATAAGCTTTCTCTTTCTTTCTTATAAAGAATGCAGAGACAAATGGAAAAATTGATAAATATAAAAATAAGACGCATATTTTTATGGAAAAATGGATATAAAATATAAAAATAAGACGCATATTTTTATTCAAAGCAAAGATTTTATGCAGGACAAATACGTCCGCGGTGGCGCAGAAGATAAAGTGTTTGCCTTACAATCTTGAGGACGTGGTTCAAATCCCGCTGAGCATGGATGTTCTAATATAAGTTGAAGTTGCTAATTTCGAATAAATAAATTTGTAAATAAATAAAATATGTAGAATGGTACAAATGTGTATCGAAATATACAAAAATGTACCGAATAACCTTATTTTATTTATTTTTAATTCTTCTAGAAGTAGTTATATAATCTATGAATGGAAGCCATTATAGAATCTAATCCAAATCTCTTAATTGTAATGCACTACCTCCAATGACATGCCTATGTAAAAAGAATGGGTTCTAGAATCTAGAAAGGAATCGATTGCCAGCGTCTCTCTGGATTCCGCTCTCGATTCCAAAGGAAGCTCGATTTTTGCTGGGATCTTACTTATATATTAAATATATACATATGTATATGTATACATATACAGTAAGACCCCGCTTAACGCTTTTTCGTTTAGCGCTGTTTCGGTTTAGCGTTGATCTGACTGACTTAGAATTTTATTTGTTTTTATAAGTATATTCATTTATATTGTTTTTATTTTTGTAAGAAATAAATATTTGGTTTCATTTTTATTAAAAAAACATAATTATTAAATTTAATACTCAACCGATTTTCTATCCATATTCCCCTAACCCCATTATGTATTTACATATTAAGATAGCCTCGTTTAGAGCTGTTTGTACCAATAGTACAATTTTACGCTTTTTGGCTTAATATAGAAAAATAAGGAACATCAGCTTGAATATACTTGAAATGAGACTCCTACAGAGAGACTCCTAAAAAAGAATCGATCAGTAAGGAAACTGTTCAGGAGTTTAAAGATCGTTGGTCAAAGGTTGATTTGTATTAGTTTAAAGAGATGAACGTCCAACCAAACACCATCAAACGCCTTTTCAACGTCCAGAGAACAGCTGACAGTACATTTTTTGTTTCTAAGATTTCGAGTTATTTCACTGTGCATTTTTAGTAGAGCGTGGAGTGTGCTTTTTTAAGCCTAAACTGGTAATCTGAAATATGATCAATGCCAATGTTTAAGCATTTTCAATTTTGTTGTATATTACTCTTTCAAGAATTTTGACAGCGTTGAAGAGTAAAGCAATAGGACGGAAGTTTGAAATGTCGATATTATTAGGTTTTTTCCTAATCGGAATAATTTCGGGATTTTTCAAATTTTAGGATAGTATTCATTATTCAAACAGTTATTTAAGATAATAGCTAAGAAGTCGATAGGAGATTTTCAGAGTTTCTTCAGGAGATAGTTTGAGAGATCGTCAGTCAAAATTTTCTCGTAAGTTTCTGCTTTGGTAAGCAATCTGCAGTTGTGGTGAAAGAAGCAACTTAAACGACATTGTATCCACGGCAACAATAAACTCGGAAATATGTATTAAGGAAAGCTCCGAAAAATGATTAACGCCTTTCCTAAGACAGCATGAGGTTTCCACTTTCGTTTGGCCTGACCTAGCGTCTTGCCATTACATCAAAGTAGTCTTGGAGTGGTACTCAAAGAATAATGTGCATTTGGTGCCTCGAGAAGTAAATCCGCCATATTGTCCAGAGATTGAAAGATTTGACTGGGCTTTGGTCAAAAGAGAAATCAATTAAGCAAAATAGCCAAGAATTAGATAAAGGATAACGATTTTCGGCGAAAGTGGTATTCAGCAGATCGAAAAATATCGAATAATACCATAAAATCCTTGATGGAAGGGGTGCCAGAAAAGTTAATAAGATCTGTACAATAAAAATAATAGAAAAAGTGTAAATATATAACAAAAAGCCTAATAAAAAAATGGTTAAATAATGGGTTTCGTTTTTAATATCGGACGAACTACTAGTTCAGGAGATTTTTTAATTTTGTGATGGACAAGTTTTTCAAACGCAGTCCCTATTCTCGAAACATGTGACAAAAGCTTGAGTTCCATCCAAACATACTAGCCCGCAACATTCTAAATTATGAAGGCTACATTCAGCTGAGAAGGGGGGGCAGTTGCACCCAGCCGAACACGAGCGATGTGAAAGCCAACCGCCGAAACTAAGTTTTTGTCTAACATTGGCTGGACTTAAATTATTATTAATTTTAGATAATTTTAATATTTGAATAATTATTGTTATTAGTTCAATTAATTGAAGCTATAAATAATAAACGTTAAAAAAAACATATGCCTATATTTACAATTATAAATTCGAGTATGAACTACTATAAAGAGCGATTACTTTGTAGGCAACGAATGCCCTAAAGTTACCAATTTGTCCTAGCACAGATAGTCTGCGAATACTGAAATATTTGAAATAGTTTGAATGTAGAAATAAAGGGTTTTCCAATAAGAGGTGTAATTTTGAATAGCCCGCTATTTCGGTAGCTGTCATATTTGAAGCTGTTAATTTTGACATTTGACAAGTAGAAACTACGCCATTACTAAAAATGGAACGATACACGCTGCAACAACGCATTGAAATAATTAAAATTCACTGCAAAAATGGTGAAAATTTTGCAGTCACAGTTCGCAAAACTAAAGCATTTTTGGGTCGTCGTGAAGCACCTTGTCGGCCCGCAATACAAAAATTGGTGGAAAAATTCGAGCTGTTGGGACAAGTTAGTGATGTGCACGTCGCTCACGAACAACTGAGAATATTGCTGCTGTAGCCCAAAGTGTTGAAAGAACCCAGGTTTGTCCATTCCTCGTCGTTCTTTCCACAAACATCATTACACCGTATTTTGCATAAAGACTTGGGTCTTAAGGCTTATAAAGCCTTCTGACGGCGCTACGTGCCACACCAGCAACGAAACCATTGATCTTTTACGGGAAAAGTTTCCTGACCGTGTTATCTCTCGAAGAGGTGATCACAATTGGCCACCGAGATCTTGTGATTTAACACCTTGCGACTTCTTCCTTTGGGGCCACGTGAAAGATAGGATCTACGCCAACAGCCCAGCGTCGATTCAAGACCTCAAAGATGGAATTCGTGAGGCTATCGAGGACACAGGGCAGCCACTTTGCGATTTGGTTATGGAAAATTTCCTGAAAAGGTTATGGTCCTGTAAGCGTGGTCGTGGTGGCCATTTGGCTGATGTTGTTTTTCATTATTAACGGCATACCTTCCTCTTTATTACGAAATAAACATGCGATAATGTATCTCAAAAAATGGCACTTTTCTTTGAATATCATAATTACACTTCTTATTGGAAAACCCTTTATTTACTATACATCAGAATCCTACGTTGATAATGTAAACAAATTTAAAATAACTTATTATTAGAAAAATATAAATTAGTTCAATTAGAAGTACTTATCTAACAACGTTTCATTAGGAAGTCTTCATAAGTATTTATATCTATGTATTTATGTACAATATTTATATACCATATATCGTATAAATTACAATATAAGTTTTTATTTATAAATTTTAGTTAACTCATCAATCTACCTGTGTTGTGAGCCTGCAAATGCAAGTGATGCAGCGAAGCGCGACCTTTTCAATATAGTCAAAGGTAATACTCTAAATTGGAAAATTAGAATACTTTAAATGTAACCTTCTTTAGAATCTCTACCAAATGGAACATTAGATAACCTAAAGAGCCAAGTGCATGGGAATAAACGAATGGGATCCCTTCGAATATTTTTACGAAAGGTAAGTAGGTTTTTTAACTGTCGCGAATTTATTTGAATGCAAACCTTTGAATTGTTGGATCGCTACTGCACTTGCAGTGTATACATATGTTAACTAAACGGTTCATGCACTACATTTCCATTAGGCTTGGCAGTGACGCAGTATCTTTTGAAATGGTTTCACTCAGTTCGTAGGAGAAAGAGATGAGGAAGAAAGAGAAAAGTCTACACTCTCAAGTGTAGAGAATTTGTGAAACAAAAATCGACCCTGCTTTTCAGTTTCTTTGCACGCACACAAGTAAACATTTATCAAAGAAGAGAAGAGAAAAGAAGAAGTGCAACGTAGGTTGTCGAATACGGTTCCATATTTTCTCTCGCTCTGGCCAACATTTGGATATTCAGTAAATTTTACACACACATTGGCATCACATGTTTACGACTTTTGAAACCAAATGAGAAATCACAGTGTGTACTCCACTGTGATGGGTGTGAACCCACCGATGGTATCGACATATCAGTAGTGAAACCATTTCAAAAGATACTGCGTTTAGCCAAACTAATTTACTTATTTATGATATAATTCTAATAATGTACATATATGAATGTTTCAACGGAAAATGTTCAATTTCAAAATGCTATTGAAAAAAAATTTTTAATTAAACCGTGGTGGTGGGTTCTTCGGGACGGATTCGGGTTGGTTGTTTTCGGTTCTCGGAGTTCACCGAACAGCACACGTGCTTTATGCTATGTTTACACCGACCTCAAATGCGCATTTGAGATCTATTTCCCAAATGCGAAGCGAAATTTTTAAAATTTTCATACGATTTGACAAATCAAATTAGGGTTGGTAGCTTTTTCTGGAATTTCAAAATCTCGAATTCCCGAATTCAAATATTTCAAATATCGAATTCAAAATATTTCCCTTGGATGAGACGTCCATAAATTCTAAATTAAAAAAAATTGTTGATGTTAAAAATATGTTTATATAAAATATTGTGCATATTGTATCTACAAATAAAAATTAACGAGTAACACTGTTAACTTCGGTATGGCCAAGCTCATATATCCTACATCTGTTTTTTTACATTTATTTAACACGTGGGAGTGGCATTTGTCGGATTTTCATTGATATCAAAGAGACCTACGGTGGGAAGAATATTCGTGTCGAATTTCATACCTATGTTTCTACTTGTTTCACGTTGTTTTCGTCACAAGTAGGCGGTTCGCTCACTTTTTTAAATATTTCGCACATATATATGTATATATAGTATAATGTATTTCAATCTAATCCTTATATACACTTTACAAGTTCATAAAATTCACTATAAACACGGATGGATTAACATTTTCTGTATAAAGTAGGCGTGGCACTCGTCGGATTTTGCCCATTTTCAATCTCAAACAGCCACATTTGTGCCAAATTTCATCACCATTAAAAAATTAAAAAAAGAAGTTAAAAAGTTTTTCAAGATTTTTTCAAGTTTACTTACTTTCGAAATTTTGATTTCAAGATTTTGCTTTTCAAGATTTTGCTTTTCAAGATTTTGCTTTTCAAGATTTTTTTTTTCAAGATTTTTTGTCAATTCAAGATTTTGAAATCCCAGATTTTACGATGAAATGCGAATGAAATGCGAAGCAAAATAATATTTTGAATCAGTCTGTCGTAGGCATAAACAAAATCCCAAAACAAAACAGTCGAAATGGAAGGGAAATAATGTCAATCAGCTGTCAAAACACAATTTTAAAAAAAATCAGGCAAACAAAAAACATAAATTTGGTCTGATGGTCTGTCAATCCAAATGCGAACAAAGCGGTGTAAACACTTTTCAAATGCGCATTTAAGCTCTATTTCCCAAATGCGACGCCAAATTTTAAAAATTTGCATACGATTTGACAAATCAAATTTAATACATTTTACCGCATTTGAAAGAATGAAATGCGAATAAAATGAGAAAAAATAATATTTTGAATCAGTCTGTCGTAGGGATAAAAAAAATCCCAAAACAAAACATCGGAAATGGAATGGAAATAATTACAATCAGCTGTCAAAAAACAATTGGAAATAAAATTAGGGAAACAAAAAACATAAATTTAAATTTAATAATAAAAAATAAATTTTAAATTAAAAACAAAAAAATTTAAGAAGGAGGATGGAACCGCCTCAAAAAAAAAAAAAAAACAAAAAATAGAGGAAAGGACTTGGGACCAGGCTGCAGAACTCTTTTTGGTGGACTTTTGGGGTTAAAATATCACCCCACTGAGAAGCCATATATGGAGATGGTGGAACCACTTCGAAAGCATGGGTACGACTCCGACGACCAGGAGGTTCGATCCAAAATCAACAACTTCATTGGAAAATACAGATAAATATATTTAGGCAATTCACAGTTGCCCTCATAAGTCGTCATAAGTCATAAGTTGTCATAACTTAAAACAATTTATGACTGTCGTAAGAAAATTTTTTGTTGTTTTGTATGAAAATCTATGTTAGCACGATTACAACACTCGCAGGTATGTATTAGGAAGGTGTATTCAAATCAACTGTTCATGCGATTCGTTTTGGTTGAATACAGAAAAAATTTATTTCAAAATTTCGATGGATGAAAAAAAGAAAAGAATTTTAGGCATTTTAACAGAAATTCAAGTTTCGAAAATCCAGAGGTTTTGTTCGACTGTTCACAGTTCGGAGTCATAACTTAGTATCTCATAACTTATGAGGCTAACTGTGAATTGCCTAATTGTAACAAAATTAAAGCATAAAATATAGTATTGTCTGTGTTATTTCCAGAAAGGAAAAGCAGAACGCAGTCGTCACGGGAGGGTCTCCATCTCTTTGGCTTCATTATGCTGCAGTCCACCAAATCCTCGGAGGATTTAAAATAAATAATTTTGTTTCTCTAATGGAGGAGAGCATTGAAAAATGTGATTATCCTGACATGATTCTTTATTTAATTAATTCAATATAAATATTTATTTAAAATCGGTTTGCAGGTGTTGTGAAATATTCGGAGACTGTGCCAATACCGACCTTCACCATCCATGCCATAATGTGATCCTACTCCTTCACCATCCATGCCATATTGTGATCCCACTCCTTCACCATCCTTGCCATCCTACGAACGCATTCCTTCACCATCCATGCTAAATTGTGAACCCACTTCTTCACCATCCATTTCATCGACATCGAATGAGTTACCATCTAGGAAACGTAAAGTTAACAGCATTCAATTGGTTTTAAAGGAAATGATAAGGTGCAATGATCAGATTGAGGAAATGTTACAGGACAACAGCGGAAAGAGTCTTGAGGAACGAAGAACAGATATTCTCCAAAAAATAATGGAGGATAATAGAAGATAATCCAATATGTACTTTTAACTAATATGGGAACAAAATAAAAATATTAAGTACTTACCAAAATAATTGCTTATTGCTGTCCGAATCTTTTCTGCGTTTGGGTCAGAATCGCATATAATGTCATTATGCTCGGGTTGCAATTTATTCGAGCGATGTTTTCTTTGGGACAGTTCCTGAGTGTTTATTGCGTCATTATTCTTGTTGAGAAAATTATGCAAAACACACCCAGCCTTTATTACGAGTGGCGCGTTTTTAATGTCATTATCGATACCTTTGCCGATCCTGCGAAACCTTGCTTTTAAGTGTCCGAAAGCACTTTCTACCACTCGCTGACATTTAGAGAGATTATCAGCCTTATCATGTATTTTTAAACGCAAACTCGAATGCAATGTGTTCCAAATGGTATGATCTAATTTTTTCGAGTAGACTGCGTTTGAGTTTTGAGGAGAAACATTTAAACAAACTTTACGTAGTCTTGCAGACTTCGTCCAAACTTGTGGTTTGGAGACCACAAAGAGTACCATGTATGAAGCATTTTTAGCAGTTTTACAAATATTTCTTAAATTAAAAAATATTGTATGAGCCACTGTTCAGAATCCAAAAAAAAATTGCATTTATAGTCTAGTGGAAAAATGTTTACCCAAAAAAATCCAAAAAACTACACATTGTTATGTAGTTTTGTTATGATTTGTAGTAATTTTGTAGTAGTCTAAACTAAAATAAACAGTTGCTCACTAAGGTTTACTCTTAGAAACCTTATAGTCTTGTACGGGTTAACGAAGCTGGGTCGTGGTGCTACATGGATGGAATGAGAGAAAAAACTAACTCAAAAAATATAAAACATAACTAATAACTGTTACTTCCAATAGCAGAAAAAAATAATTTTTGGGTGAATTTGAATTGAATTAGCGAATTGAAGAAAAAAAAAACAACCAAAACAGAAGTATAATATCATACATATAAATCTCCAAGTTCTGATGATTTTGGTTTGTCAGTGGTGGTTCATTAACATTATCCACTCTATCCGATGAAATCAAATTGACAAATAAGGCAACAAATAGTTTAAGTCATATTCAAACAATAGATTTTCAGAAAAGTATATCGAAGCAACATAACCTCTAATTTCTCAGTTGCAGCAAAAGATATTACCATATTAATTCATTATTCATTTATTATGTACCATATTAATTCATTTGTTTGATTCTCCTCAGCTTTGCATCTCTTAGATATAGTAAAAACATGAAACAAACCAAATTGTTACAATGAGGTGAAGTTGTAGTGCACCAATTTGTTTTTTGGCACGATAATGGTATCAATTACTTTCCTGCAAGGAGAACTAACACCTGTGGCTCGTTTCTGTAACTTGTTCGAGAAATACTGAAATAAAAGTGACGTCAGACATACATTGCCAGTGGAAATAAACTAGTTTGATTTTCTCGATTCAGCACACTTATAGAAATTCTTAAATATTAATTCATTATATATTACCATATTAATTCATTACTCATTTATTATGTACCATATTAATTCATTTGTTTGATTCTCCTCAGCTTTGCATCTCTTAGATATAGTAAAAACATGAAACAAACCAAATTGTTACAATGAGGTGAAGTTGTAGTGCACCAATTTGTTTTTTGGCACGATAATGGTATCAATTACTTTCCTGCAAGGAGAACTAACACCTGTGGCTCGTTTCTGTAACTTGTTCGAGAAATACTGAAATAAAAGTGACGTCAGACATACATTGCCAGTGGAAATAAACTAGTTTGATTTTCTCGATTCAGCACTCTTATAGAAATTCTTAAATCTAGAAATCTTGTTTGTAACTTGCGTCCTGTTTATCCTATGTAGCTGTATTGGCATATACAGGTTAGTTTTTTTCGCATCTTCTGATCTTGTCTACCAGGTCTTTTTTGTATCCATTGTTTGTCGCTATGGCATATATGGTGTTTAGTTCCTTCATATACGCCTTTTTTTTCTAAAAGTGTTCGTTCAAGTTTTTTTATTAATTGTCGAAATGTGGTATTTCTTCTTTCTCTCTGTTTCCATTGCGATTTTTATGTTTTTGTGTTTATGTTTGTTGAGTTAGTCTAATATCTGTTCTTCGTTGTTCCCTTTTAATACGCATATAATGTCATCAGCGTACCTTGCTTATAATGTTACTCCTAGGTTGACCGTGAGTTCTTTCATGTATTGTTCCTCTAATCTTTGTATCAAAACATTCCATGAGTATTGCTCAAACACTAATTTGTTAGTGTTAGTGATTTCTAATTCGATTAGTTTTTTAAATAATTCAGCAGTGTTCGTTATTGTGTGTTTGTTTTTCTAAGTTGTCTTTCAGTATTGTCTTCAAGTATTTTGATAACTTGTATCATGCTTCCAATTTATATTATTATTTGTTTATTATCGGCTTCATTGCCTTTTAGAATGTGTTATGTTTTGAAGATATGTTGATCCTTATGCATTTAGAACAAAATTTCGTTTTGAAGTCGTTGAAGTCACAAGTTTACATTACGATGTTTTTACGATTAGTACTTGGTTCATTCACACATCGGAATACTGCTATTATTGATTTGTAACATTGTTTATTATAGCATTTTGAGTTTATTGCGGCATTTGGATAATTGGTGCTTGCAGCTTTGTGATTCTGCTTCTGTTGGGTATACATTGAGATGGCTGTCAGTTTGTCTGCATGCTCGCTTCTGCTTATATATATTATATATTAATATATATGACTAATATTTTATTATTTTATTTTTATATAATTAATTTAATCTAATCACATAATTAATCTAATTATGAGACTGAATTTGGAATCCAATGTAACTGCGACTCCAGCTTCTTCAATGCAGGAACTTTATTGTGACGTGGACACATCTACTTCTCATGGTGCCGAGGTTGATATTGCACGTCATACAGGTGCCGGATCTAAGTCACGTGAAAATGGTATTCAGCTGGTAGTAATTGAACCATTGAAAACAATATTTGTCTTATGTTTTGCCCCAAGCACAATTGAGGATAATATACGTGCATATTAGGGTGGACCTTATTTTTCGACCATAACATTTTTACTACGCCGCCCTCTAAACTTGTACTATTTCATGAAAAAGTAATTTGTACAAAATTTCAGATCGATTTGACATCGGGAAGACGTGGCACATCGACCACAAAGTTTTGAAATAGAAATAATTGCGTTTCTATATTTATTTTATATCACAAAATAATAATGGTTAGATCAAGATAACTTTTGCTTGCTGATTTTCAAAGCCAAATGTCCGCTTATTTTTTTCGGAATTTTTTTTCCAAATTTTAACTTTGGCATTAATTTTCTCAAAAACTGTTTGACATAGGAACCTAATTTAAAAAGGATATTAAGAAGTGTATATTTGGCTTTGAAAACCAGTAAGCAAAAGTTATCTAGGTCAAACCATTATTTTTTAATATTTTTTTTTCGATGTTAACCGTAGACGCACGTTAGAAAAAACTTAAGAATCATACGTTTGGGTCGATTTCGACCCCTCATATATTAGGTATACAAATAAGTTTCCGCGGTTTGTCAAAAGATGGCCCCACCAGAAGGTTATGGAGAAATTGTCAGATGTAAAACGTAATATCCCAAGTATCGTCATCCGGCAACACCATAACCTTAAAGTACTAGTGATTCCGTATCAACATCACGTAATTTTTTTCCTGCAAAAATGTCAAGTTTTGTGCCGAATAAGCATCATTTGCGGGAACTTTTGATTTACTTCTTTAATTTGACAAAATCTGCAGCTGAGGCGCATCGATTGCTTCTAGAAGCATATGGTGAAGCTGCTTTAAGTGAGAGAAGTTGTCAGGAATGGTTTCAAAAGTTTAAGAACGGTGAGTTTGACGTGAAGGACAAAGAACGCAGTGGAAGGACGAAAGTGTACGAAGACTTGGAATTAGAAGTATTATTGGAGGAAGATTCGTCCCAAACGCAAAAAGAACTTGCACTTACATTACAAGTGACTCAACAACCAATTTCGTTTAAAATCGTTTAAAATCGTTGGGTATGATTCAAAAACAAGGAACTTGGGTTCCATATTGACTGAAGAGGATTTTGATGTAAAAAGGTGATCCACTGCAGGGGATCCAAGTTCCCTTCCTTGGCTCATATTCTTCATCACTCTCATTAAATTCATAGCTTTCGCTTTCCTCTGCAATCATTTTGCAATTTCTTCTTCTATTAGACGCGAGATAATTGTTTTACACAATAACTAAACACTACCACTTGATTTAGGCATAACCAATAATGTTAACAATTTTGACGTAAGCTGAAATTAACGCAATTTTTTCAATTTTAACGCCTTTGTGTGCTGGCAGACCAGAAAAAATATGGATATCAAATTAAACTCTAAGATTTTACTTATTAATTGAAATTAATAAAATAAAATCAACGTAATTGTACTGGGGTCGAAAACGACCCTTAGTATACTTAATTTGTAATTGTCGATTTATTTTTTTTTAAAAAAGCTTAAATAGCAAAACTACTAAATTTATGCTTAAACTCCAAAAAAATTAAAAGTCAAAAGGTCTCAGTTGCTTATTCCCGTTAATCTATTAGTTATAATATTTTCAAATCGAATTTTGGTCGAAAACGACCCCAACGTGCGTCTACGGTTAAGTCGAATTTTTGTAAAATGGCTCCTCCCGTCCATTCCCGTTAAACGGGGGGACATTGGCCCCTCCATCCCATACGATTTTTTTCTTGTCTCGACCCAACCTACACGCCCTGATCTTCTGTCCCCTCTTATGAGAAACACCCTGTATACATTAATTCCTGTAAAAGGTTTGGGTACAATTCAGACATAGCTGCGATTTTGTTGTTGGGACTCCAACAACAACATCAACATCAATTAGTTCATTTTCGTCTGGTTTCCGCGTTATGGGCTTATAAAGTTTGGAAATTGCAGACTTGTATCTCATAAACTGACATGACTGAAGATAACTACATCTCGAAAGGTATTCGAAAAATCGCGCGATTTTTCATAACAAAAAAAAATTTACATAAATGAAAGATAATTGAATATCTTTCCAAGGACACCAATGACATGTACATATGTAGCTATCATCTACAATTTAGCTATAGTTCTGAAATTTCCAAACTTTAAAAACGCATAATTATCCACACGAGATCCATGAAACATCGTTGCATGACCAAAACGTGACTGCCTGGGCCAGCGTTTGCGCCAAAACCATCATTGATCCCTTTTTCTTCAGAGAAGGCGAAACAGTCGATGGCAATCGAACATCTTGCAACAAATGCATAAATAAAGAAATTTTGCCGCTGTAACAGCTCGGAGCAAATGATAATGACAAGGTTAAGACTGTACGGATGCATCAAAACTTTCCAGCCGAAGTCTCTTAGTTTTTGCCGGGTCAGCAAAGCTGTATGTGGCCTATTGTTATCTTGATGAAACACAACACCTTTCCTTTTGATCAATTCCGGCGTCTTTTTTCAATTTCTTGCTTCAGCCGCATTAATTGCTGGCAGTAGAGATTCGAATCAATCGTTTGGCCGCGTGGTATTAGCTCATAAAGGATGATACCCTTGTAGACCCTACAAACACACATCATCATCTTCCTTATCGTCAATTCCGGCTTTGCCACCTTTCTTGAAGCTTCTTCTTTTTTCGACCAAGCCCGTTTTCGAACAATATCCACTCTTCACGACCTGTTTTCATACGTTTCGAAAATGGGTCGGTTTAATTTTGTTTCAACAGCGAATGAAAATTCGGTCCATTAAATATTATACAGTCAGTTCACAAGGCACCGAAACATCGGGTTTCTTTGTGAAACCAACATTATGCAAAGGGTTTAAAACTGTTTTGTGGTCGATCTTCAGTTCCTTCGCGATGTCGTGACTGCACAAATGACGATCTTCTTGATCCTTAGCCATAATTTCATCGACTTTTGCGATGAGAGGTCAACCAGAGCGAGGAGCATCTTTCACTTCAAAATTTCCAGAAGGAAAGCGAGCCAACCATTTCCTGGCAGATGATTAGAATACAATATTTTCGCCATAAACACCACACATCTTTTCACACGCCTGTGCAGCATTCTTCCTTTTGTCGTAGTAAAATTGTAAAATATAGCATATTTTTTCAGTTCAATTCAGATGCAATTTTTAGCAATCTTTGCTTTAAAATAACTTAACACGTTGCATCAAACTCAATAACATTTTCTTAAACTTAAATTATAAGCTGATTTGTCACCTGTTGAGCAAAAAATGTAAGATGTAACTAACCGTTTCAAAGTTATGACACTTTACAGTGAAGCAATGATAAAAACGCTGAATAGTTTTTCTCCAACCAATACTTATTTTCTGCAAAACTGTGAAAACCGGCGGGGTTCAAATTTAACCTTTACTGTGGTATCTAAATTAGTGCATCGTGCTTTGCGTTGATCATTGCTTCTTGAAAACGACGCTGTACTAAACCGAAATTACTTCGTTGCGTCAACAGTTTTCTTTTTAACTATAATAATACCTATACTACAACTATTAAAATATCTGCAGTGTAACTATAATAATATATTTTTAAATATACGTAATACCCTCTAAAATGCATGTATTTTTAGTTTTATAAACTGGCATGGCTACGAATAAAAGAATTATGCGGTGAACTGAATCTTGATGGAGAAATATTTTTGAACAAAATATGGACTCTTTTCGAATACTCAATAACTCAGAGATCCGAATTGATGCAGGACAGACACCTTGATCAAATACTGATGTGTGCAATTTATTTATATATTAAGGTATTTGCAATCCTAAATATTTATAATATTGTATATACTATGTAGTGTTTATGAATTGTAATCTTTAATTTTAAGGTCGGAGAAATTGAAGGAAAATCGTTTACTGACATAATGCGATTTTATAGAAAGCAGCCACAGGCGACTAGTAGTACATATCGGGAGGTTCTTATAACCGCTGGAAATACAGATACCGGTAAATAACTATGAATATTTTTCTGAAGTGGCAGATTGGCATGTATTCCACAATCAGTTGGATTTAGAATTTTTAGATTAACAGATTATCGGAGTAACATTATTTTGTTAATTTTTTCTTTTGTTAACCAACTTCCCGCATTGGTTTAGATTGTAAACCACTCTTTTGTAACCGTAGAACACTATACTTGCTCTAGACGTAATAACAATAACCCATGGATTATACACAGGAATCTGCATGTATTGATTGTGTATATTGACTTCAGTAAAGCCTTCGATACAATCAACCACGTAAAAATTATTGCAGCGCTATTGAGAGCAGGCATCAGAAGAAGCTTGCTAATGTGGTTCCGCGACTACCTGAATGAAAGAATTTTGTCCGTCTAAAAGCTATCAATAGCAACACTAAAGGTATGACTCACGTTGTACATCAGGGGTCAAAGTTAGGCCCTCTAATGTTTATTTTTTATGCTAATGAACTGCTGCGTATTTTTAAAACCATTTGCTTATGCCGATGATACGGCTGTAATTGTGCGTCATAGAAATTTTGAATCCACAACAAAAACGATCCAAGAAGAATGAACAAGTGCAGTGTATTGGTGTCACTACAATGAATTGGTACAAATGCATATAAGGGTTTCCACCAGAAATCATCTAAAATTGTTATCTGTTTGGAAAATAAGGACAGTCCCGAACACTTCTAGAAGCCAGACAATAAACAAAGTGGACACCTATACATACATATCTTGGAGTCACATTTGAAGGCCATTTACGTTGAATCCCTCATATCCAAAAGCTGAGAGCAGCCCTGAGCAAAACACTATTTAGTTTGAATTACGGCAAATATCACTCTATTTTCGATGTCCAAAAACAAGTAACTACTCGCTGGTAGAATCTAAACTCAGATACGGAATATTGGGGCGGCGCTTTAGATTCTCATATAAACAAAATGGGCAGATTACAATGATTACATTACGAACAAATATCGAAAGCAGAGAGAACAGCAAGTTTCATGTTCTTGACGTAAAGCAAAAGCGACAGTCTGTTTAGAAAATTTCGACGCCACGCTTTCAAAACTCATATTGCTCACGAATACAACACTAGAATGAGAGTCATGGGAAGTAACAGACTGCCGATATTCTTTAACAAATAAGAAGAAAAGAAGCCTCCAATGCACAGTTTCTTATATAATTAATAAACTACCTACAGACGCTAAAGTATTCGAAATTTCAATTCGCCAAAAAAGCAATCAAAACTTTTTTCTAAATCTCAAGTACAATTGAAAATTATGCTTATATTATTTCATTTACTTATGTATGTGTACAATATTAAAACTATACTTACACTTAAAAAAGTTACTCCTTTTAACCGCCTTTATTTACTCTAATGTATTGGATAATTTTATGTACCACGCTCACATAGTTTTTTAACACTAATTAGCTATTTTAGCAGTTTCTAGAGCTGTAGCTGCCATATAGGGAAAACGGCTGAAAATAGTAATACAGTACAATACGCATATAAGAAAAACTCTTTTATAAGAAAAACTCGGCTATAAGAAACACTTTTCCAGACACCATGTACATTTCCATATAACTACGTGCTAAATAATCCTTATACATATAAGAAACTCGCTTATAAGAAAAACTCTGCTATAAGACACAAATTTTTATGAAAAATTATATTCCTTTCATAGAAAATTGTACGTGTATAAGAAAGTATTCTCACAATGAAATTTTTTTCAATTTGGGGATTTTACAATTTACATCTGTGAACACTGGTCCAAATGTCAAATGAAGTCGTTGATTTTTGTGAAATCAGCCGGCTTCGTTGTTTTTATTTATTTTGTGTAAAATGTCGTCGAACAAAAGAAATGTTTTTTCAATTAAATGTGTATTAATTTTATTTCAAATATACACTAACGGCCAAAAGTTTCGAACCACCACTCCTGTTCATAGAAAATCGTGTGGCATTTCTTTATTATTGTATAAATTTTGATTTTTTCTTTTTTAATAGGATGGTTGTAAAGTGATAATTGTAATATGGAACCCAAAATGGATTTACGGCGTTCATTGTTTAACTGCATGCTCAAACAATAAACTAAGTCAAGAAATTGGGGTTTTTTGTTTATTGCACTTGCCATACAAAATCGAGAAAAAGGGTTATAAAAAACGTTTTTCAGGTACTCAGGGTATTTTTTTTTTATGGGGTAATTACTACAGGTAATTATGAATAATTATCACTTTCCATTTTTTACCCTGGGTCAAGTATAAAAGGCTGACCTAGAATATTGACACCATTCTTTGTTCCTCAAGATTCAAACTGACCAAACGTTAAAAAAACCGAAGTCATGCCAAAAAATAAGATTGATATAAGATCTGCAGTGATTACTCTTCATAAGGAAGGCAATTCCGAGCGGATAATAGAGCAAAAATTAAAAATTTCGACTAGTTTTGTGCATCGCACCATACAAATGTACAAGGATTATTGAACTCTTGAGGTCCTTCCGCGGCCCGAAAGGCCAAGATCGACAAGAAATCGTGAAGATAGAGCAATGAAAATATCAAGCAGACGGAACAGAAGAAAAACGGCTCCAGAAATAGAAGCCGAGATGGATTACAGTCGATCAAACCCGGTGTCATTAACAACTGTAATAAGGCGGCTAGAGATGCTGGTCTTTGTGGAAGGATTGCTAAAGAAAAACCCTTACTTCGAACACGAAATAAAAAGAGAACACTTCAATGGATACTAACCTATAAGAAATGAACCGAAGAGGACTTAAAAAATGTTCTTTGGAACGACGAATCACAGTTCGAGCTGTTTGGGTCAAATCGGTGAATTTTCGTCAAACGTAGTGCCCAAGAGAAGACGCTGCCGGAGTGTGTAATCCCAACGGTGAAGCACGGCGGCGGTTCCGTTATGGTCTGGGGATGCTTCTCAAGCAATGGAGTAGGCGATTTAATTCGAATCGACGGAATTATGCGAAAGGAGGACTATAGAAGGATACTGGAGCATAATGCCATACCATCAGGCCTACGATTGATCGGCGAAGGATTCGTGATGCAGCAAGATAACGATCCCAAACACAGTTCCAAATTGTGCAGAGGCTATTTAGAGATGAAGCAAACATCTGGAATATTAAAAAATATGATTTGGCCTGCCCAGTCACCCGATCTTAATCCAATAGAGCTTCTATGGGAGGAGCTGGACCGAAAGGTGCGAGAAAAAGCGACTACGTCGAAAGAGGAAATGTGGAATGCATTGTTGGAATCCTGGAACAATATACAACAGGAAACCATAAAGAAATTAATCGCCAGAATGCCAAGAATTGTAGCAAAAGTTATTCAGTGCAAAGGGGGCTTTTTTGATGAAAAATCCGTTTAGACATTTTTGTAAAAATTTTGATAATAAAAATGTTTCTAAAATTTAATTTTAATGTAATTTGAAAGCAAATATAATAAACTTTAAAATGTATAATGAAACTTTTTATTTTTAAAAGCTTTGGATAACTATTAGTAAGATTTGTTGAAATTTTAAGGGTGGTTCGAAACTTTTGGCCGGTAGTGTATATCTGCATATTCCATAGGAAATTTTTTAAATTTTGTTTCTGACGCATATAAGAAAATATCTTTCGTATATGCGTGTTACATATATAAGAAAATATCTTTCTTATATGCGTGTTCTCTTTATAAGAAAGCTCGCATATAAGATACAAAATCTGTATATTTTCAGACTTTCTTATATGCGTATGGTACTGTATGTATTTAATTTCAAAACATTATCTATATACAGGGTATATCGTATATATAAGGTACGCCAAAAAGCTAGGTTGGGTCGAGACAAGAAAAAGATCGTATGGGAGGGGCCATTTTCTAAAAATCCGAATTAACATCGGAAAAAAATATTAAGAAATTACAGTTACACCTAAATCCTTCCTAAATATTGCATTTGAAAGACAAATAAGTGTTCCTAAATCTCTCTTTTAAATTAGGTAACTATGTCTATTTTTAATAGCCATTTAAAAAAAAAAATTATGTTAATAGGTATAAATTCTCTTCAAAAAATGCTGTAATCAATTCTAGAGAAAATGCTTCAAACCGGAAGGATTTGTAGTTTCCGAGAAAAGTGAAAATGAATTATACGATACACCCTGTATAAATAGGCCACATGAAAACGGTTCCATCCCTCTAGCGTCTGTACGGTTTATTTAATTTCAATGAACGATATACCGATTTGTAGGTATTATTATTCTTTACTGCAAAAAAAAGAATGGAGACGAAATTCTATCTGCATTAAAAGATATCAGGTATTTCGTTCCAGTTCATAAACATTGTTTATCAACATATGTTGCTAAGCACAAAAAAGAATCTAAACCAGCGGTGCCCAAGAGCAACTATTTGGCTACTCAATTTTTACTGGCATAATATGTACATATTGAGGGCGTTTGACGAAATCTCGTCAGTAGCTGTCAAGCCACCATGGAGGTAGGTCTGTCTCGGTGCATTCTTTTATTTTGACTACACCCAAAGAATGACTATTGATATGACGCAAAGAAATGAGACAAATGCTTCATACTTTACCGCATCCATTTTTCTCAGTGCTGAGAGAAAATATGCACTACACACACTCAAAATTTGATAGTGTGCATTTGAACATCGCTGATCTAAACGCAGAATTATGTTGCTGAGATTTTTCGTGTGGTTGGTCTGGTTGATTGAGTGAGAAGAGGATGTGTTGTTGTTATTCATAGATGAGCAGTCAATTTTAATTTTATATTTTATAATAAAAAAGAATTAATTAAAAATGGGAATTATTATTAGTCAAAATTTCGACCACGAACCCTACTAATCATTAAAAGGCTTTGATGGATCCCCCAAGCTTGTAGGTCCTTATAAAAACATTAAGATAAAAAACATTCAACCTATTTATAAGAAACAATACACAGAATTCATATAATTATATAATTCGTGATCGTAGTTTATATACTCATTGTTTATATTTACTCCGTATACTCGTATATGAGCTTTTGAAATATACAATATCTTCTATAGTTTAATTATTTGTATTTGCAGATTTAGAACCTAAATTCGGCGATATTATTTTCTTTTATAATAATATATATGTTCAGAAGATGACCCCTTACGCATTAAACTTTAGCGAGAAAAAAAAATCGGTAAGTATAGAAATCCTTACTCATGTTGTCAATTGATAAATACAGGTTTGACATACAAATTACATGTATTGGGTTGGCTCCCAGATCGTTGGGCCACATATGAAGTTAAGCGCTGATTCCATTCCACATCTCATTAACTGTGAGCAAAAATTTGAAGCTCAGTTTTTGTTAGCTTGACTTCCAGATCATTCCGCTTGGTTCAACTAGATAGTTGTGTGAAAATAATACCTATGGTAGCACCACACAGAAAACAGCAAAAAATAGCTGATATCAAATAAGTATACTTAGATTTCAAAGATACTTATTTGATGTCAATGGCAGGTAAATACATGACATGGATACATGCGTGGATACTTACGGCAAGCATGCTCTATCAGAAACAACGACGTTTCGACATTGACAGCTAAAAGACCGCAACACGCCAACAGACACGAACAAGTTATTTTGTAGCATGACATGTTGCAAGAGTAGTACAAAATTATTTAGAAACGTTCAAATGGGAAATTCTACCCCACCCGCAATATTTACCGGACATTGCTCCTTCGGACTACCACTTCTTTCGATCGATGACACGCGACCTAGTTGATCAACGATTTTTTTTCTTTTGACGATACCAAAGAATAGGTGAATGACTGGATTGAATTATAAGAACCATCATTCATCCAAGACGGAATTCAAAAATTGCCTAAAAGATGGGAGAAATTAGTAGCTAGCAATGGACAATACTTTGATTGAGATATTCGTGATTTTTTTTAAATAGATCTTCATATTTAAAGAAAAACAGAAAAACTTGTTAGTACTTACTATATTAATAAAAAAAATTCTAAATGCAGCAATCGTTTTTTTCACTGGCAGCAAATTATCTTTGTCAATTATGCGTAGATTGTGACGATACGAGTATTATAGAAAGATATTCACACTAAGCGAAATTATGCATACGAGATTTCAAGTAAAATCATGCCATACAAAACTATAAAACGCAATCTACATCGGAATCTGCAGAAAATTAGAAATCTCTGACTTTGAGTGTATGCCAATTGGTTACTTTTTCCTCGATATAGAAAATGTTGACCTAATAGGAGTAGGAATTAATAATGGGGATTTTTTGGCTTGAAAATGGCATTTATTTGAATAACAAAATGAATGAGTACATTAACCAATATATTGCCCATCGTTGACTATGACTTCCTTCCATCTTCTGGGAAGTTTATTGATTCCTCGTTTGAAGAAGTCCTCATCTTTCGAGGCAATCCATTCATCGACCCATTTTCGCACTTCTTCAGCATTTCGAAAGCGTACATCTGCCAGGCTGATCTGCATTGATCGGAACAAATGGTAATCAGAAGGAGCAAGGTCTGGAGAGTACGGGGGGTGATCAAGATGATCCCAACCGAGCCTCTTTATTTTTTCTTTAACGATGTTTGCACGATGTGGTTTGGCATTGTCGAGCTATCAATGGTCGTTTTTCGTTCAGTTTCTTTGCCAGTTCGTTCAATTGGCGTCTGTAGCGATCAGCTGTAACCGTTTCATTAGGTTTTAACAGCTCGTAATACACCACACCCTTCTGATCCCACCAAATACACAGCATAAGTGACATGTTTGATGCAATGAAAAACTTTGTTGTTTACACTTCAACTAAATGACACATACTGAAATTTTTAGCTTAATGACAGACAAAAACAAAGAAAATGGTCGCGGTGTGCTCTGATGCACATAACGCTAGTTACGCCATCTGTTATCTAAATCCGCATTATTAATTTCTACTCCCAATAAGACAGTGAAATTTTGACGTGAGTGAGGCGAATTCAAACGTAAAAATTTTATATAGCCCTCAGGACTAGATAAATTTTTGACAACCGTTGAATATTCTCTTCAACGTCGAGTATTTCAAAATTATTTAAAAATGGAAAAGAAAATTAGGAAAACTTATATTATTATTATTATAAGATGTTGTGCTTTTAATATAATAGCTAGTAACAAAGGAAAATCCTTTTTTGACATTCTATGCATAATTCTTTGTTTAATTTTGCAGACAATCTTGAAACTCCAAATTTTTGTTCTGTCAAAATTTCATCCATGAATTGGCAAATAGAACAAAATTTTACTCAGCAAATTAAATTTATTTCAACATTTCCTACCACTAGTAAAAAGTAACCAATTGACACACACCCTTTGTAGTAAATGTAATTTTTAGATTATGTGTAATAGATGAAATTTCGCAGCAGAGAAATTATTTGACAACAAATGCCAAACCACATAAATAATACATTTTAAAAACACTTATACTGACATAAATTATAAATCAAAACTTTATAACCATTAAGAGTGCTATATTCGGCATGGCCGAATTTTGGATAACCCTACACCTAAAAGTTTTGAAAAAATTTTTAATTTATTTAGATTTTTCATTGCCGAACAATAACATTGTAAAGATGAAAATGCAAATGTTGTTGGTTTTATTGTTTTTAACGATTGGGTTTCAAACCAATGTGGTATCAAACTTTATTATATCTAATATTTGTTATTTGTTTAACTGAAGATGGCTACAAAAACTAGGTTCGCTGCTAAAGTGAAAGCAGCAGGATCCAACCGCCACGGCTGGAACCGAGCAGCCGCAGTCAAACTTTTAGCTTACCTCTTCTAAGCGGCCGAAGTCCGCGCAGTGAGAGAAAACGACTTCGACAGATCATGAGAGGGAGCCTGACGAGCGATGTGTTTGGCATAAACAAACATTATAGGGTGAAATACAAAATGAAACTAGAGGAAATATGTGGTTATAAGGAAAGCTACTTAAGCTATTAAAGTTCGAATTGATGCGTGCAGCCAGAAAGTTCAAGACCAAATATTAGTTGAAATAAAATCGTTTTTATCAAATTTGTATACACTCTACAAATCCTATTTCAACAAGACGAATATGTATCATAGTTAAAAGGATTGGTTGGACGGAAAACTCTGCATCAGTTATTCAGACAGCAGTTCTTATAACTAAAGCAGTTCTTATTATACAGAGTTTGAAGAGATCATTGAAAGATCCCAGAGACGGAAAATAAAAGAATTTAACTACAGTTTGGTATATGAAAGTGTTAAACGCAGCCTAGTACACACGTTACATTCAGAGCGAAAGTATCACAAAGGACAAAGGTAATTTCCTTTGAATATCCTACTTTAAACATTAAAATTACTTAAGACGCTTGTAAAAGTGCCTCAATAGATACCTCTCGAATTCAAAGATATTGCTTCAAAAAAATTAATTACGCCGTTTTGGGGGACGATATTCGAACACTAGATTTTCCTTCAGTAGTCAGTCTGAATTTAGCACCGATTTCTTTTCAATCAATATCTGCATCAGCCCAGGAACCGAATACTAATGAGGTGGGCCAAAGATCTGAAGCTCCTAGAGTTTCCTGGAATCGAACGTTCACTACATTATCGACCCAAAAGCCAACGCTCCTACTGTACTGGCAATAATACAGGCGCTATACCAATGTTACCAAAGTGATCTATTTCTGCTGTACAGACAGTTAACAGTGTGAGGAAGTTTACGGTAGTTCAACCTAATAAAACTGTATTCATATCTGGTTTTGCTCCCGATAAAAGCGTTGATGACATCAGTAGACACCTATATTTTCAGTTGGGGATGCATTATACAAGTATATCTGTAACAAAGTTTATCTTTAAAACTCAAAGGTCTTACTCATCCTTCAGCTTACACTTGCCTCTCCATCTTATGAATCGTGCCTTGGATCCATCATTCTGGCCCCAAAATTCTATTATGTATGTACAAGTACGCGTATAAACCTCGGAATAATCGTGGTAACTCTTGTAGATTTCCATTAAGTGTTACTGCTGCAAAAAAAAAAAAACTAAATACTCTTAAATCGTTTGATCATAATCATAATGTCGAAAATATTACCTCTTCAAAAAAACTAAACTCTCGATCAAGTATTTTATATAAAACTGTTATAAAACTGTTTTATATTTATCACCCTACACTTGAATTAAGGATTTTATAGCTCACTGACCTGTTTCCTACAGCTAAGAAACATATTCCTGTAATGAGAAGTGAATTCTTCATTCGTAAACAAATTTTGAGGCTATAAGCACTTTCCTTCAATGCGTTGATTGGAATTCTATTCTTAAAATTTGGATGCAGTTGTCTATTCGTTTAATAACACTCTTCTTAATTGCTTTAAATCTTCTATCCCACTCTGAAAACTAAGCAATATAAATTCTTTTTTATGAGGCGGTCTTCAGCGAGTTTTGCTAGTTATGTATCGATAAGATGTAGATATCAGAAACTAATTAAAGAATCGTACACCAATTTAATAAAAGTTAAATCAAATGAAGCTGGATAAATATGAATCCAGTGATTGTTTAACTATTTGCAATCTGTTTGCGAACTTTTTCAAATCTACGTATTCAATGAGGAGCTGTAGTTCAACGAATTACTCTTTCACCAAATTTGTCACAAAATTATTTTAGTTTTAAGTATTAAATACTTATAATTTTGACACTGATTTTAAATAACTCAATTAATGTTACAAAACTGTGAGAGATACCCAAAAGGAAAGGAAATATAGGCTTTAAGTTGACTGATTTTCATTTATATTTTAACTATCACATAAGAGAGAAAAAACTTGTTTGTGTAATCCTCCAGTTTTTCTTAAAACTCTATTAATTTCATAATTATTAAAAAATTGTTAAAATAATTTTACGACTCAAAAGATACATATTAGAAAAACCTTTCGAACATCGGTACATCTTATAGTTTAGGAGATATCGCTCTCCAAAATTCTAAATTTCGACGGTAGTGGGATGCAGGGCAAAGAATTTTAGAGGTCGCTGCCAGATTTGTAGATATTGTTGGAAGGAAAATGTTGGAAATGTTGTAGGAAGGTACCAATACAAAGTCAGTCAGTCATGCTTCCAATTTGGTGTAAAGTTAGACCTAACTTAAAACGATATAGTAATAATTTAGAGATAAAGAATCTTTGGGTGTAATCATAACCCAGAGCAAATCTCTCTGCCTTCAACCGTCAATGGTATATGGATATACTAACTAAAGGCAGAGTATATATCGGTGTACCTATAAGTATGTATAACAAACGACAATATTTTCAAATTGTCCACATTTATTCACCTCATTCAATATTTACCATATTTACAGATATTTCAATATTTACATATTTATTATAAATGTGATTAAGAATTATAGTTTTTATATTATACTTTTATAGAAGTAATATTTGAACTTATATTACGACAATCTTTTTTCTATACTTTCAGCATAACGATCTATCGCTTTCACCACATCCTACTGAAAAACAAATATATCCAAAAAAGATGTCTAACAATTTGTATATATCTCCAATGGAAAAAAACGAAGTTCTACATTCCCCCAACCGTATAACGTATGAGTTTTGTAAAAGTCCCGCTAAGGTATTGTGTTTTGCAATCATTATTATATATTCTTCAAAGCATTCTCTCAACACTTTCATGGATTTTCTATGCCATTATATATTTGCTATTCTAAATTCACAAGAAAACAATGCGTACACACTTTTGCTGTGAAAACTTGTGCTATTTCTTCTTGCAGTGGAATGTTGGTCTTCTATTGTAATGGCTAAGTAATGGCTTCAATATGTAATGGCTAAGAATGATCAATTGGTCGAGTAGATTATCTGATAAGTACATTTCGTAAAATCTCAAATCACTTCGCATGTTTGAGAAAGGAAAAAAATTAGCGATATCAGAATTAAAGTTAGCCCACATATTCTTTGTTGCGCTGTTGGTAGCGCTGTTTAAAATTGTAAATTGGCAAATTCGCATATTACATTTGTCTGTTTGCTGTACAGACCTCGAATCTGCCCTCTGTACAACCAAGGCTCCAGTATCAGTGCCATGCTCAGGGCTGAGTTGGCAAATCTCCTAGGAATAACGTGGATGCCGCTTTTGCGTAATGAAGGTTCACCTGCCCTATCCTGAGAATGACCTCACCTCTCATGTGCGTCACTGCCCTGACGGTTGCCCCTCGGTTGCATAAAAGAAATAGAACATGTTCCTGTTATGGTTGAAAATTCAAATAGTTACCGACTGTAAGGCTTTCTCAAAGAAGTCTCCACCAAAGGTATCCAGATGGGCTATGTTTCTTCAGGAGTTTGACTACGAAGTAGAACATCGGCGAAGTTTGAAAATGCAACACGTTGACGCACTGAGAACAATATTTTGTCTAATGACATGATTCCTTACGACACCGAATTAGAGAAGCACAGCTTCGAGACGATTGGACAAAATCAGTTAGGAAAGGTTGGAAACGACAATTTATGAAGACTTGACATTTATGATAAAATATGACATTTTATACAAAAGTCAAAATCAAGAGCTTTTATTTACACAATCGGAAATGGAAAAAGAATAACAGAGATCTCTTATAAATATGGATATTTCACATCTTAGTGGTAATAGATATAATCTCTAAATTTGTATGACTGTACCCGATAAAGAGCACAGTATCGGAGGATGTAGTGGACCGGCTACAACACAAGCGACAAGTTGGGCAAACCCCGAGAGAGTAATTACAGACAGAAGTACCGGTTTCATTTCCCGAACATTCAAAGACTATTGCAAACAACAAGACATACAACATTTACTGATAGCAACGGGAGTTCCGCGAGGAAACGGTCAGGTGGAAAGCATCCACAAAATGCGCAATAACTCTGGCAAAACAGATCGCAGCGATACCACTGAACGCTTAATGGAAAGGTGACACTTCGACCGTAACTATCAACGTGTAAACAACATTGGTGCTATGGTTGGAAAGTTGTTTACGTTTGAAAATGGAGAAAAATAATGAAAAATTTAACTATATTTTTTAGTATTATTGCGACAAACGGAAGAACGCTGTACAGGCTTGTGCTGTCTACGGTGAGGGTGCTTTATCAAAATTTGCTGTGCGGAAATGGGTCGCTCGCTTTTCTTCTGGTAATTTAAATGTGAAGGATGAGTAAACCATCTAGCATGACAAGGCATGCTACTAAAAGAAGCTCGATATATGAGTTTCTCATGAGTTGAACGACAAAAACAAGATACACAGAATTAACATCTGCGATGCACTGCTGAAATGCAATGAAATCCTTTTTGGAAACATATCATAACTGGTGATGAGAAATGGGTCACGTATGATAATCGGAAGTCTCAAAAAAGCGGGAAAGGGATGGAGAGCGGTCACAAACGTTCGCAAAGCCAGGATTGACGCTGAAAAAGGGTATGCTGTGCATATGGTCGGACTGGAAGGGAGTCGTCCACCATGAGTTACTTCCAGTTAATCGAATAATTGATTCTCATCTCAATTGTGAACAACTAGAGGGATTACGCTAGGCAATTGAAAGAAAACGTAATTGACTAATAGGAAAGGTCTTCCACAATGTCAACGCTCTACCACACATTTCCTTGATGACCCGTCAAAAATTTCGATAGTTTAATTGGGAAGTTTTGATGCATTCACCATATAGTCCAGACATAGCACCCTCAGACTACCACTTGTTCTGATCTCTGCAGAACTCTATGATGGAATTAAGCACCACCAAGCACTCCGTTCAGAATACTCACGGGATTAAATATGCTGGTTCCGATGACCAAAATCTTAAAAAATCATTAACGAGATATTTGTCTAAGAACTAGACCAAGAACGCAACACGCACGGAAAATATAGGAATGATATAAAAAGAAAATAAACAAAACTATGACAAAACCCGAAACGCAGGAGAAGACTATAAAGTAAACGAATTAGTAGTGATCATCATTCCCGTTGAATGCAGCGTCGGGATCGCCAAATGTGGGACATACGAAGAACAAAAAACTAGACGAAGCGTGGGCTAACAGAACGAACAGTTCGCAGAAAAGACTTTTACTTTTGAAACGTACTTGAAACGGCAACGTCGTGTACCTTAACGCCATTGTATAGTATTAAATTTGATAAATAATAAATCATTTCAATAAAAACTAATCTGCCGTGTTTATTTATCCCACATTTATATAAGAAAAAGAAATCCTCAAAGATAAATATAAAATATACAACTATAATAAATCGAAATATTGCTAGTAGAAGACAAAACCTAAGTTGCTGTCATCTTATTCGAGATGGCATATCGTCGGCTGTCGTGGGCTAAATAGTTTTTAGTCACCTACAAACAACGTATCACAAGTCATCGTGCTTAGCTAAGACACGGCGTCTTCTCTGTGAATATAAAAAGACAACAAAGAGCTGTTTTAGACGACGTCGCTGGTTCAAATATGAAACTAGCATGGGTTTCGAGACGACCGTGAAAATGTGATGCCATTTGCACAACCGATGTTTGGTCCTACCCGCGATATGCTGGTCCACTAGCTTCTCAAATGTCTTTAGTAAGAATGGTGAATGGGTGATTGGCCTGTAATATTAAGCGGATGAATGTGTTGATCTGCCTACTCTCGATATAAATACGAACCGGACATGCCTCCAGTCTACGGGAGTATGTCTCTTCATAAGTCATCTGAATAAGATATCTATATTTTAATTTATAAGACCAAGGTGCGACCCTGTAGGATCTATTGTGCATGCCATGTATTAAACCAAGTTCAGGCTCTTTATAAAGCCGACCATATTACTTGGTTTGATGTTCCATATTTTATAACGAGGCACTATTGGATCAATTGGACCAATAGCAGGACATTCACAGAGGACGTGTCCTGATGTTTCCAGTGTTTTTGCTAAAGTTTGCCTCCACTTGTATTATTGGTAGTACTTCGCCGGAGAGCTATAAGTTTCGGTATTTTAATTGATCGGACCTGCAAAGGCTTAGGGATAAATGCGTTGATTGTAGCATCAGTATTTTGAGTGATGCAATGTTTAGCTTGTTTAACGAGTTTGTACCCCTAGCGGTTTACCTATTCAGAAACAGGCCATATCCACGGTTAAACCAACATATAATTAATGCTAAATCGCTTCGGGATACAGCTTTTAGGGCGTATGCCCTTCACTTCAGAGTTGGAGAATTTATACTAAGTACTGGAATAGGGTAACTCACTGAAACAGGAAGGCTAAGTTCAGATACGGAAGTGGTACCATGGAGGAGTTGTGGAGCAGCGAGATTTTTGGAAACATCAAAGGATATGGGCGCTACTCCGAGCAAAGAATGACCAATTTTACTCAGCATTAGTGACCTGAATATATACTTTAAATCACTACATGAGGCGAATCTTATCTTACATGCTCCTACACAGATTTCAGCAAAGCATTTAATAGTGCCGATGGCTTTCTTTGTGGCAAGTACAAGAAGTGGTTTCATTACTCTTCCCTGCTTGCAACTTAATATTTTCTTACATGTCGGATCACATTCGGTATGTTTCTGTATCTGGGACCCTCTCCAAAATGCTGGTTATCAACTGAGGAGTTCCGCAAGCATCCATTCCGGGCCAATTCTTTTTACTTTTTGTGAATAACCTGCCGGATCACACCCATTTGTTCACATCTTGGTGGACGATATATGTACATATATATGCTTTTCTTGTGAGTGAGGAGGGGGCGGGCATTGAGCCGAGCGTATTACAGCAGACATGACCGCCGTTACAAGATGGACAAATGCTAACAAGCTGACCTTAACATGTGCAACAAGGCATAATCTATAGCATATTTTCCATAATGTTTTGGTAGTACCATATGTTATCAATGCTAATTTCGGGGGGATTATTAGTGACTATTATTTATTTATGTCACTTGCCAAATTATTTATTATTATTTTTTATGACTTGCCAAACCTTACTGAACAGAGATTTCACACAATTTGACATTCTCAGCTGTCAAACCATAGTTATCGATATCGATCGTTCTCATGCAGCTAAAACACCCTTTACATCACCATCCATACTTTTCCGGCTCAGCGTTTCATTTGAAACAAAATTTTGATTCAACTTAATTCGATCGTATAACTATTTTGGTTTCATTGTTCCGAGGTCATATCGCATTAGGGATGCATTTGATTTCCTCACAGTTTGACTTATGAGTGGCCCTTTTAGATCTTTTCAATTCTTTGATATAGATGGACAAGGCGTTTTTATTTTCATACCATTTTTCAGTCTTTTTCGCCTTGTCCCAATTAGTTTTCTTAGCATATCTATAAATTTGGCTGTGTGATACGGATATTCCCATGTTATTCATAGTTATAAATTCTAGATGGTACCCGCCTCTGTTGATATGTGTACTTTCCCAGATCACATGAAGGGCGTTAGCATCGCAGCACAGGACCCCTGGAAGTCGGTGTTGCTGACAGTGTTCTATTACGGCTGTAATTTCCTCTATTGGCGCCATCTTGCCTTCACCTGGCAGCTAAGCTGAGGCAATGATTGCCTCCATGTAATGTGAGCAGCTTTGCCCATTATGCTACCAAGTCGCCTGTTACGAATTCTGAAATGGGAAGAAATTACAACCTCTTGTTGAGCAATAAGGCCGCTCAGGACGGTCATAATTGCGGTTATAAATGAACTTAACATTTGTACTGTGGAGGCCCTTAATGTATCCACGTTTCTTGAGTGAATACTACATCCAAAGCGTCGGTTTGAAATATCATGCTGACCACATCTGATGCTGCATTTGCTTGATGAAGATTGTTTTATAGACATTTGATTTGTATACTCGTCCACTTTCTTGTTGGAACTTAGGTAATTTATTGCTTTTTGTGGCGGTGATACCACTTTTTTGCACTTCTGCCCGCAAAACGAGCTTTTTTCGAGAGAAGCCCATTTCCCGATTCTCCCGGGTTTTCCTTGACCGCTTCGTGGATTTGATCGGGAGTCCTTTACTCTTGTACTGGACGCCGCTGCAGCAACGCTTGGTTCTTGGCGGAGCACGGCTTCTGCACCTCCAGCATTTTTGCAGCTACTTCCAGTTGACTGGTGTCCATTATTGTGGAAGGCTGCAATGGAGTTGGCAAAGCGGGTGATGATGAACAAACTATTCTTTGCGTTTCGATGATATAGACTGTATTTGAATTTCTTTATTTTTGCATAGTTATGACGAAAATGCAGTACATAATATTGGGTTTAAATTAAAATTGAATACATGTTTAATTTCTTGGTAAAGTAGGAAAAAACAGCTTATAAAACTACCACGCGGTTTCAACGTTAGTTTAGCAACAGCCGACGAACCTACCGATGACACATAACAGAGGTTTGACAGGTTTGACAGCACAGCATTACGCATGAGGTGACCAGGCGTTCCTGATCATCCCGGCCAGCGCTGAGACATGGTCTCAGTATACAGGTAATGCGACTAATCTTGATATCGGACGAGTCGAAGTTCCATGCGCCGTTTTTATCGTTGCCGCACGAACCAGCCCGTCCTTTCCGGTATGAACTTCAATTACTCGGCGTAAACACCAAGTACCTGGGCGCGAATTTGGATCCTTGATAACGACGAGCGCATCCAGCTTGAGATTCGGTTGTCGCGTGTCCCATTTTGGTCGTTGCTGCAACGAAGTAAGATATTCGTGGTGCCATTGACGCCAAAACCCTTGCATCATAGATTGAACGTGCTGCCAATAACTCAGTCGGGAAACAGGTACATCTCTTAAATCATCTTACGGCGAAAGTGTTAATGGCCTTCAAATAAGAAAGTGTGATGGCGACAAGTACCCAATGTAAGCATCAGAGGCGGTTCCCAGAGGTCTTGAATTCACCACGTCTTCAATTTGCACAAACAATGTCCGCATCTGCTCGATAGTGAGAACGGTTTTGCCAATTACGCGTCGTAAATGCAACTTCACTGATCGTACCGCTGACTCCCACATTCCACCCCAGTGTGCAGCATTGGGTGGAATAAAGCTCCAGCGGATTCCGTCAATGGCCAGCGTTGTTGCTACCGTTTCGTTGTGCTCCTGAGAGTTGATGAGCTGATTGAGAACGTGGGCAGCGCCCACGTAATTCCTCCCGTTGTCACTAAAGATTTGCGCACATTTCCCACGTCTCGCCATAAAGCATCGCAGTGAAGCCAAAAACGCGTCGGTAGTTAGGTTGGCCACGAGTTCCAAGTGCACTGCGGATGTTACCATGAGACTTCCACCAGAGATCATAAGCCATTAGTTCTGAGGCTCTCAACCCTCTTGATGCGCAGTCTGCCGGGATTTCGCCAGAGGTGACATGGTTCCAAAGGTAATGAGGAAGGACATCAATGATTTCAGCTGTACGGTTGGCGACGAATGTCTTTAATTTATTAGGTGCCTGTGACAACCATGCGAGTACCACCGTGGAGTCCGTCCAGGCGTATAGTTTAAGTGGCTTTCCCAAGTCGATCGATTGAAACCGTTTAATTAGCCGTGATAACAGCAATGCCCCACATAACTCGAGACGTGGTACCGATACCGGTTTCAGTGGAGCCACTCGAGTACGGGATGCCATGAGAAGCACCGTGACCTTCCCGTCTGATGTCACCTCTCGACAATAAACTGCTGCCGCGTAAGCTTTTGTAGATGCGTCACAGAACCCGTGAATCTCGAGGACGTGCTCGTTTGTTGGAATGAATCGTGATACTGAAATCTCTCGTATTCGATGCATATCTTGACGACACGCAGTCCAGCAGTTTAAGAGATTTGCTGGCAACGGGTCGTCCCATCCTAAGTCTGTCAGCCACAATTCTTGAAAGAAGATCTTAAGCCGCGTTGTCACTGGAGCCAACAGACCCAAGGGGTCAAAAACGCTGGAGATCTCAGATAGTACCTGACGCCTTGTAACACCAGCGCAGGGTATCCGTACATGATAATGAAGACAGTCTGTCTCCGGTTTCCAATGCAACCCAAGGACCTTCGGGTCTTTGGAATCGTCTTGTAAAGGAATTTCAATTGACTGCTGAAGGCGATTAACATTCGCACCGTTCGCGTTAGATACCCATTTACTTAATTGCATACCTGCTCGAGAAAACAGATTAATTAGCTCATCTTGTAATTGCTTTACCTCAGCTTCTGTATTTGCGCCAGATAGTACATCATCCACGTAGAAATCTTTTGCCACCACCTTTGAAGCCCAAGGAAACTCTGTCCGGTAATCTTCCGACAATTGCTTCAAAACTCGAACCGAAAGGAATGGTGCGCAGGAAGTACCATACGTAACGGTGCATAACTGAAAATGCTGTACAGGTTCTGCAGAAGATTCCGTCCATACGATTCGTTGAAAATTACGATGAGCTTCGGTAACCCATATCTGACGAAACATCTTTACGATATCGGCTGAGAAGGAAACCCAAGAAACCGAAATCGCACGCAGACTGAGAACAAGTCTCGTTGTGTTGGGTCCGACATGAAGACAATCGTTTAGCGAGATACCGCCTCGCCTTTGTACGAGTCGTCAAACACGACGCGTAGCTTCTTGCCCAGCACGGGATGATGTGGTAAATAAAACACCGCCTCGCTCGAGGTCGATAGTTCCTGGGTTGTAAGTTGCCTCATGTGTCCCAGACGTATATACTCTTGCATGAAAGCCGTATATTGCTCACGCAGCTGCTCATCCTTGTTGAAACGACGTTCCAACGAATAAAGGCGAGACAAAGCACCTGAAACTGTGCCTGCAAATTGAGGAGTTGTTTCCTTAAATGGAAGATGTACTACGTATCTTCCATCGAGCGAACGTGTATGAGTTTTAACAAAGTGTTGTTCAACTAAAGTTTCGTTCGGATCAGCCGCGGGCGGGGAGGTATCCTCTAACTCCAATAAACGCCGAATCGACGCATCAATGTCAACCAACGTGACGAATGAGACTGAATGCGTAGCTGGTCGTGATTTACCTTGAGTTACCACCCAACCAAATAGGGATGACACTGCTATTATGTTTCCTTCTGGATCAGCTCGCTTCTCTGTCGTGAAAATATCCCAAACATACTGGCCACCAATCAAGATGTCAATGGGCGCTGTAACATTAAAGGTTGGATCTGCAAGTTTTGACCCTTGCAGTGACGGCATCATCATATCACGCACCCGAGTAGATGGCAGTGATCTGGCGTAAAATGTATAGGCATGCGTTGAATCCAAATGTATTGATGGGCGACTGTATGGGGGCATTGCAACGGCCGCGTGTGTAATCGGCATTGGCTGAGGCAATGCCTGTGACTAGGATACGAGAATGTGTGCGTGATATGCCCAGGCGCTGTATGCAATGTTCCGATATACATGATAATTCTGAAGCGCAATCGAGCAGGGCAATGCAGTAGGTAAAATTGGTGTTTATTCCTTCGTCCTGGCTGCAACCGATGTAAGTGAAACCCCAACTGGCGCCAAGGCGCTGACCGCTGTCGCCGTGTGTTTCACTGCTGACACTGACCCATCATCAGTGCTTACTGAAACTGCCGATGCCAACGCCGACCGCTGGGTCGTGCACGAGAGAGTGGTGACGTTGGTGGCATACTCTGCAGTTGAATTTGGAACGACACTGAGCCACCGAGTGTCCATGTTGAAGACAATTGAAGCATAGTGCCTTTTCTCTTACTTGTCGACGCCGATCTTTAACACTTAGCTTTAGAAACGACTCACATTTGTGCAAAATGTGATCGGCTCCCTCACAAATATAACAGCGAGTTGATTTCTGTTGGCCGGTAACAAATGACCTTGTAGATTTACACTTCCCCGACTTATGTTTCGTGGCTGAATTGCAGTTTGCAGCTCCTAGTTCAAGCTCCTCACATCGTGAATCGAGAAACTCAAGAAAACTGTGAATCGTTGGACGAACCATACTTCTGCTTTCATGTATCCACTTCCGAGCAGTGTTCGAGTCAAACTTCTTCAATAAAATGAAAATCAACCAACAGTCGCGGTCCTCATATCCTACGGAGGTCAAACCTCTAACACCGCGTTTGCTCCGTCTGAAATCTGACGTAACATAGGAGCTTCCTCATGAGATGTAGTCGGCAGTGACACAAACCGATCGATAAAGGAGTTGATTATTTGCCGCGGTCGATCATATCGCTCTTTGAGGCGCGCCCAAGCTGTCTCGAATGCGGATTTCGTTACCGCTATATGTCGAATTAACTCGGCAGCGTCATCCTGTAACACACTCTTTAAATAATATAATTTTTGCGTGTTGGAAAGTCTTGATCTTCACCATCTTCGGCTATTCACTATAATCTCCAGAGAACTTCGGGATATTGATTTTGGGTAATTCATTAACTGCGCTGGGTGCGCTAGCACTAGAAACTTGCTGCAAAAACGAAGCTTGCTTCTCCGCCAACAGAGCTATGCTTGGTGATCGATTTGTAGATTCCACTTGCGGACGTAACCTAGTCTCCAACGATAGCAACAAGGCTCGAGCTGACAAGTACTTCTCTTCATACTCATCGAAATCCACATTCGGATCGGTATAAGCCGTTGCATCTGTAAGAGGCAGAATGCTGTCTGTATTTTGCGTGAATGCCTCAAAAACCTGCTCCAGTCGTTCTAACCGCGTGACTACTTGCTCAAAGGTAACGCTCTCAACTGACTGCTGTGCGAAGGTATAAGCTTTCGTAATTGACGTTTCTAATCTACCTCGAATCTGCGTAAGTGCTGAGTACTGAGCTGCTGCCATTGCTGATTAATTCCACCAGATCTGGCTCGATTAGGACCAAACTTTATGGTGATGAACAAACTATTCTTTGCGTTTCGATGATATGGACTGTATTTGAATTTCTTTATTTGGTCATAGTTATGACGAAAATGCAGTACATAATATTGGGTTTAAATTACAATTGAATAGATGTTTAATTTCTTGGTAAAGTAGGAAAAAACAGCTTATAAAACTACCACGCGGTTTCAACGTCAGTTTAGCAACAACCGACGAACATACCGATGACACATAACAAAGGTTTGACAGCACAGCATTACGCATGAGGTGACCAGGCGTTCATGATCAGCGGGCATTTAGATTTAATGGACCAAAACCAGAGATCACCTTGTGCTTGCGATCCTTTAGAACATCTACCTAAATCGGGTCAATCGCCTACACCAGCTCACCTACAGACCCTTTGTGTGTCTTCTTCACTACACATCAGTTTTGTACTCTTAGGCCCTCATTTAAAGCAGCTCAAGGATGTCTACAGTTTTCATACTGTCTACTTCCGAGAAGTCCTATATAGACTTGTGGTCGGTGAGCCTTCGCCTCCTGCACAACTTTAACATCCAATGACCTTCACGGTTGAGTTTAGGCACATTTGCCTTTATCAATCCGCGATACAACTGTCCCAGCAGTTGACGAGTAGCCATCCTGGACGAAATGTGTTTCTAGTGAATAGCGGCTTTATGAGCCACTCTTTTGCTTTCACACCACGGTCAGAATGCTGTAAAACCTTCAACTGGTCTGTACTCGACAAATCTTGGGAAAAGTCTATGGGAGTTATGCCTGACCTGACACCGGCAACCACTTCCCCGAAGATGTTGATACAGCTACTGCAGTGGCATGCTACGGGAGCCACTGCTTTCGCACGACTAGGATCTGTCTCCAGGATTTTAGTTCCCCTTTTTGGAGGGTTATTCTGAAGACGTGTTCGCGGATTGAGCCCTTTTTTGCTGTTTGGGATCGTTCTCCATGTAACTTAAGCTGTAGCATTCTAGCTTCACCCATGTTGTGCCCCTTGGCCAGGTAAATTGGTAAAAAGCATTACTACAAAGGTTTACCCACAGACCGCTTGTCCGCTTCTTGGCAAGTAGGATGAAAGATTGGCGATCCCTCATCCGTTGGGATGCTTGGTTCGGCGATGCATATCTCCATCGGCTCCACAGTTTCAGTAGCGCACATTGTAATTCCTCCGAATACTGTGATGATGGATCGCTCACCTTCTCCTTGAACGATTGAGCTATAAGGCTACCTGCGTCACTGGGACAGTACTACATACACTATGGAGACCTCAAAACCTTGTCCCCAAAAATTTCTATAAAAATCTGTGCTATTATCTTCACGGACCATTTTAGCATGGCCGGGAATATGGCATCCGGTACTGCAGATTTGAAGGGTCAGCCGCCGCCTTCGATACTTTGTCCTCATTTACAAGATCACTCCATCAACGGCAATATCGCTTTCATAGAAGCAACAACGATTGATTAACTAATGATTATATACATTCCAACGATTATATTTTATTCATCTTATATTATCAAATCATCAAAGACTATATTCTACGAAATTTGTGTTAGTAAATAATCATCTCTTTTTAATCTTTAAGAAGTAATTCAGAAGTTCGTTAAAAACTACTTATATATATATCCACATATGTATATTTTCTTCCTACTGATACGTATAAATAATTAAAATTTGTTTTAATTTAAGGCTCTGGAAAAGATAAATGAAATTGTTAAAAAAGGAAAGAGAAATCTACCATTTGACGATGAAACTGATGTCATAGACAGGAAGTTTCCAAAAGCAGCACCGTACTATCTGAGTACAATTAAAGGAATAATAAAAGACCGGTTACTGGAACACAATTAATAATTTTAATTAATGTTATTTAAACTAAATGCAAAAAACTTTTGTTATCCCAAAAGTACCATTTTATTTACATATCTCTAAGAAAATTTAAACAGCTTCTTTATTTTAATCCATTAGGAAAAATACTATATATAATGTAGAGAAACTGTCTTTTTACTGTGTTCAGAAAATGTTATTATATTCATTTCCATTTCAGTTCTAAATAGATTCTAAATTTAAATATATTGCATTACGAGTATATAATTATATTTTTTTTTTCATTTAAGAGAAAGTTAAAGACATTGTACTCTATATATTCTAATACAAAATTAATTGCTATATTTTATTACATTTATTACTACTACACTTCTAGCAATATTATAATTTATAAGAAGTTTATGATTTATAACGACATGAATGTATTAATGCTTCGTAATTTGTTATGTGCAATACAAGGAATGTATCTACACTTTTCCTCTAATTAATTGCTTTATTTCGCATAGTAATATGTCAACACATGTGTAATTTATTCTAATATATTTCTTAACCTTCCAACCCTTAACACTTTGAGCCCCGTGTGCTCCACCGGTGGACATTTATATTTTGACGATTTGGGGCAATGTGACCACCCGTGGGCATTGGTGGATTTACTTTATGTGACATCGTGATCACCCGTGGTCATACATCGTGTTTCATTTACCGACATTGTGACCACCGGTGGTTACAAAAAACAAACAACAAAAATATATTTGGTTGGTGGGGCTCAAAGTGTTAAGGTTGCACTGAGGCAGTTATTGTCTTATCCTGTCCAGTGGCGTATATAGTCTCTAAGCACTCGTGTTTGATTTGAATTTTTGAATTAATTAAATTACTTCCCAAGTTAAAAGTGAAATTACTTCCCGACCTCAGTAAAGGTTTGTGGAAGGCCATTGGACAAACCAGGGTCCGATCCGGCATAGGCTGCGCTAATGCCGACCTGGGGCTCCTTATAAACTTTAAGAGACTAAGTACCACCCTCTCCGCCATCTGCGGTAGCCCATCGATGTACCCGGCACCCATTGTGGTACGGCGGCGTCGGGATACCCCGGACATTGGCAGAGCAGATTCCTTATAGTCTCTTCCTCGTCCACAACATCACAGCATCTGCAATGATCAATTGCCATCCCTGGTGTCCATCTAGACCGATGGGGCAATACCCCGTGATCACTCCTAACTTAACTCTTAGCTGCTCCCATGATAAGGAAAGAACTTTGAAACTGAAACTGAAACTTTGAACTGAAAGAACTTTGCCTCTTTGCAGAGGTTGAGCTCTTTGAGCCTGAGAAGGCCTTAGTCTGCAGTACCCAGAGTGAATAGGTCAATGGACAGGATGTGCAAGAGAGTTTCCAATCCTGCTTGCGTTGTGTGTTTCACCGCGCTCGTGACCCCCCCCCCCTTCTAACACATCTTTGTTACGCTGGGCCGCCTCCGACCTACCTAGGCATCCGTTGATTAGAATCGGACGTATAATTGCGGTGTACATACAGTGGACGATGTACGGTGCTAGTACATAGTATATCTACTTCCAATTGCCTACTTCCAAGGGAGGCGTTCTGTCCTTTCTTCGATCTCTAGACTATATTTCTTTTCCAAGACAGTTTGCAGTCCAAAATTATGCCGAAATACTGTTAAGACAGGAGAAGGCTGTGGCCTCCTAAAGACCGGTATCTTGTATTTTCTTGTAAAGAAGATAAGTTCGGTCTTGGCTACATTCGTCGTGGGACCATTTTCGTCCAACCAGTTTGAGATCTTCGATTGTGCCTATGACATTATATCAGTGATTGTAGGCAAAAACTTACACTGTACCAGTTCCTAATGGCTATAGGTACATCAAAGTGTGACAACGCTTCGTAGATTGCTTCTGGTTTAATATTGTGGAAGGCCCCAAACGATTTTCCTACTGTGGAGACCACCCGATGCAGCGCGCTCTTATCTGACTTGCTTTTACGTAGGCGTGTTGGGACTGGCACAGTCTTCGTGTGATCCTAGACTGGATTTACAGATGCACCAGCTCCTCTAGCGTCTCCAACAAGAATGACGAAAGAGAGATGGGTCTATAGTCCTTTGGGGAGAAGTGTGATGGTCTACCTGCCTTCGGTATGAATTCGACCTTGACTTCTCTCCATTCCCTCGGGACATACCTTTCCCTCAATCATCCTTTGAGGACCTCGATGAGCAATGGCAAGATTGTAGTGAGGGATTTTTTTAGCATTGCTGGAGTGATCCTATTCCGTCCCGCCGATTGGATTGGAAGGATCTGACCGCCCCAGCCACCTCGTTCTTTTCTACCAAGTCACTCATCTCTCTGCCTGTTATACACTCTGTGGTGCTGACGATCGATCACGGTGTGCGAGTAGGCGTCCACGCGTAGGGATCATAGTTAGTGCATACTGGTAAGTGTGTATCACAGAGTATTTTCAGGGTCTCAGGAAGGCATAGCCTCCAAGAGGCGTCTGACCTTTGGATGAAGCCGCGAATCGCCCTCTCCCGTACTAACATCATACGCTGTCTTGCAGCCTCGTTGACCTCGACTATTGAACCACAATACGCTCTCCATGAGTCCCTTTTAAATATTCTGGTCCTGTTTTTATAGAGCCTTAGCCCCAACTTATATACAGCCCAGTCTAAATCACTGTCGGAACTTATAGCTTTGTTAAAACGCGTTCAAGTTGATTTCCTAATTTGTTCATGACGCTGTTTTTAACAAAAATTCCTTTAACATTCACACGCCCCTGAACATTTTTTTAACATTTACGGCCAAATTCACTTCGTAGCGCATACAAAATGGAAATTTGAATGCTCTCCCTCAGTGCATTGCTTATTTCAGCCACTTCCATAAAGGTACGGTCAAACAGAACGGGTAAATAATCGCCGCCCGGCGTAGATTATACGCGGAGGCAGTCAAACACAGAGATAACGAGATTGGAAACTTAGAACAAAACAGCTGTTCAAAAAAACAGCCGCGTGTTTCTATAAATTTTCTATGCAAACTCACCCGCCAAAAGGATAAACAAAGGTTTGTTTACCCTTTTGGCGGGTGAGTTTCGAAGACTCGACTGAAAACGGTGAGTTTCAATACAAATTTTACAAAAACAAATTTAATTGAACGGTTGCATGTCGCAAATGTAAAAATGTGCCATATCGTAACTCGTAGCAAAGTGGTTATAATCTCTGTTTCCCGCTTTTTAAGCTTAAGTACTCGCAAAATTTTTACAGATATTTATTAATATTGTTTTAAAACGTCGAAAAACCTGCGGATGTAAAGCAACTGGACATTTTTATGATTTTCCATATATAGTAAAATTTTTTTAATAAAAATATTTTCGAACCTGATTTCAGAAATAAGATTTTGCGCATAACATAAACAAATAAAACGAGTTTTGTTGTTAATATTGTCATTTGCTTCCACTTGCGACTGGCATTCTTCCCCTTAATCTATTTCTGTAATATCATTACCCGGTGGTCTGCATGAAGCTAGCATTGCATGTATTACATAACTTATTTACTTATTTTTTATTTTAGTATTAACTAGTAGTTAATATTAGTAATTAGTATTATTAAATTTAGTGTGTTTTGTACTTGTAGTTGCATGTGCACGTGATATAGGTGTACTGGGGAACCGAACACCCTAAAAAATCGGTAACTCCATTTGACTCTTATCTCAATGGTGGTGTGGAAACAGCCATGTTTAACATGATCTCTATAACTTTCAGAATTATCATCTACTAAAGAAGTAAAAAACTATCCTTTATATCTTTTTTTCATTATAAATTTTACAAATTTAAAAAACTATATAAATAAATTTATATCAGATATAAATTTATCATTTACTCAGAAATAAATTTATTTTACACATTTTTTACTTTGTCTACTTATGGTGGCAACCGCTTGCAAAAAATGTTGGTGAATAATACCGTCAAAAGATAAAGCGTCACTTGCTATCTCTTTCTGGCTGCGGAACAAATGCAGTTTACGGGACTTTCTCCGATTTTTTTCAGTTTTTTTTTACCGTTAGGACCGGAAGTGTGTACTTTATTTCCGGGGCTAGGCAGCCATTTTCGATTTATGGGCGTTTTAAGTTCACGAAAGATGACCTAATAAAAGGTCAATACCATTTGAAAGGTATTGTTATTGTGCTTTATTTGTGCTATACATAGTTTTCATAACACTCCAACAGTTTAGAAGTTATACGTATTTTTATGTAATTATGAATTTGTGCTCGTGAAACAGAGATGTTTTTCTCGAAAATGGATAAATTAATGTACCAATAAAAAATATATATCGTGAAAGCCCATTGTCTTACCTTTAAAATGGTATATAACATGCCATACTTACTTATTGTATTTGTAATGTAAAACCGATATAAAGTAAAAATCATCAGTGGTCAGATTTCATTCAAATTTTATTTACATGCACAAAGACTTAATCCTCTAAATCCTCGACATAAATTTCGTAATCTTCTTCTTCTGGATAATCTTCTATATGTGATTTTGGCATTAGTGGGTTATATATACGCCCAGCTGTCCGCGCGATTTTTCATAAAAATTTTTCAATTTTAAATATTAAATACTGAACAATACGCGCTAAGGTACAAAGGTTTCCTGTAGTCAAGTCTAAGATGCGTGTTCGGATATCCACCGAACACTAATTTTGTTTCATATTTCATTAATATTCATTAATAATGTGTAATGTAATATTTCATTAAAAGTGGTCGAAACAGTGGAAGATACCCTATCATGTTATATACCGTTGGAAAGGGGAGGTTATGGGCTCTAAGAAACCTGAATTTAATATATACCTTAATTATCAAAGAAGAGAAAAAAAAAATATTTTGTAATACAACCTCCACTATTTTTTCTTAAAACTAAATTATCTCCATAAATACTTGTTAAAATCAAAAAATGATTATGACTTAAAATATCGACCTTGCTAGGACCTTTCGAACGCTATCAATTTTTTACTGGTAAACCTTATAGTTTAGGAGATATTGCTATTTGAAATTTGAGATTTTTTTACATTCAAACGCCCATAAAATCTAAACTAAGGCCACGCCCCAAAAATTTTTTACATGGTTAGATTCAGGACAAGAAGGCGAACTAAGGTGTAGTTTAGGGGACTGAATTGAGCCAGTCCCGTAAACTGCATGTATACCCACAAATATTTCATCGTAACATTAGTGTGTTGTAAAAATGTACGTCTTTATATTAAAAAGTTTCATTTCTCATTTCAATTTCATTTTTCTTTAAAGCATTCTTATAGTCCGGGTGTGTTGTATTATATATGCATGGATTTTTCCTCACTAATTGAATTAACTAACTAACACTAACATTTTTAAAAAAATTTAACAAAACAACGAAAAAACAGAAAATTTAACAGCACCACGAAAAAACTACATCTGAATAACAGCAGATGGCAACGCAATGAATTGCAGTTCTAAACATTTTTCTACTCACACTCTTAAAATACACACATACTTATACAAGATTTTGCAACGCTCTACTCGGATCTTTTTTGCCGCTCTACTCCGCGTCAGTTTTTACACCGAGTAGGGCGTTTCTGTTTGACTGCTTCCATAAGAACCTGTGTAATGCAACTTCCTTCGGGGCAATCGCCGCGGGGAGGCGATTATTTACGCGTTCTGTTTGACCGTACCTTAAAGCAGGCCATACACGTTACAACCGTTGGTACAACTTGAGCAGGTTGTATACAAGATTGTAACGTTTGTGGGCTTGTTGTATGAACTTGTGTTTCGGTTGTACGAAAAATCATAATTTTTTGAAATTTTGGCAAGTTGTACAACTCGGTTGTAACGTTTGTGGGCTGGCCATGCGATTTGGTACTTCATTCTCATTTTGACTTTGCGGGAGAAGCACGTGTGTGGGCAAGATTCGGGAGTTTAATTGCCGAGTAAACAACACAAAAATGGAAGACTCAGCTGAAATGCGTGATTTTATTAACATAATATATTATTAACATATTATTAACATTATTAACATTTTATTAACATATATTTTATAACATCAGATTTTACTCAAAATGAATTGTTTGCAAAATGAAGTTGTACAAAGAGGTTGTATCGTTTGTGGGCAAAACACACAACTTGATTGCTAACCATGTTGTACCAACGGTTGTAACGTGCATGGCTTGCATAAGAGCGCCTGTTCAAATTTAATTTTGTCAGCAACGCAATGAACGACGAATTGACGAAGTACTACAGTACGGTCGTGGTTACGCTTGCGTCAAACTCGGTAGGAATTTTAATCTCCCACCTAGTTTGTTTTTGTGCTGCGTATAGAAAAGAGAATGACACACATAACAACAAAAAGTCCTTCACGGTAGCGTAACCGCGGCCTAACTACCGTACTTAATAAGTCACAGTAAAGTGACGTCGGGAAAACGTAGTTTACGGGAACAAACCTGGATTTCGATGTATCTGCACAGTTGTTGCTGCAGTTTTTAACGCTGATTACAATAATAACAAGAACAACGTACACTCACTTCTTGTTCCAGTTTTATAGCCGTTTAAAATTTGAAAATTAACCCCTTGTATCTCCTAAACTGTAGAGTATATCCGGTTGGTTTGTGGACGGTTAGAAAAAAGTATTACGAACGTTAAATTGTGTTTCCCTCGAAAGTTGTACGGTTTTCGATAAAAAGTTACAAATGGAAGACATTTAATGTTGTTGTTACCATTAAAAACTAAAACAAGTTATCAAGAACGAGAACGTCAGATTTGGAGTCTTTCGGGATACCGATTTAAGACAGTTCTTTTTTAAATAATAAGGCAATTCCTCTCGTTTTGTAAATGTTTATATTAGTATTACAAAGGTAAGAATATTTGGCGAATACGTATTCCTTCTATTTCCACGCAAGTTATTTTACGTATTTTTGTACTGCAACCCTGAAATCGCAATTGTCACCAAAATTTCATGGATAGATTTTAGTTCTCCAAAGTAAATAATTCAATAAAATTGGTAGCAGTGAACTTATTTTGTTTAATTATTGGCTAAATCTAAAATTAATTTGTTTTTACATTTTTCATTTTAATTGAATAATGTGATCATTTAATCGCCAGTGTGATTTATTCTTGTGTTGAAATGCACTATTCAAATTTGTCGGTAAATTTCATATTTTAGTAATAAATTAAGAACATATATGTACTTTATTTTTATCATTGAAACAGTTTATTACATTATTAAAAGTACATCTATTTAAACATTTGCATAGTCTTTGAATCTAATGGATTTGAGACTCAAATTTATATCGGAACGATTGTTCCTTGCATGGGGCGATGGCTCCTCCGTTTACCATTTTTGTCGTCGTATTGGTTCTGGACACGTAGATTCTTTTCAAGAGATCTCCAGTTTGTATACAGAGGAGATGGATTGTAAATTGACCCTGAGGACATGTACGTTCTTTTGAAAGAGATTAATTCAAGTTTGTATAGAGAGATGGATTGTCTCTGCGGCCATTGTGTAATCTGCATTTGATACAGCTGTCGATTTCTATTGAAAGAGTTAAAATGTCTAATTGTTAAATCGGTTATGAAAACTATCACCGTTCCATGTAGGCCGGCTTACGCTACCGTTCATGCTTGGCAATTAGGACCTTATTATTTTGTGTGTATCCCATTCTCTCTTTTACACAAATCAACAAAAGAAAATATTGAGATTAACAGTCTTATTGTAAGAGTTATACCCTTATTCCAACAGTCACGGTTTAAAATCGTGTCTAAATCGTCTGTCACTAGTTAGCTATTAGTCTTAGACTCACGGTCGTCTTTCAATTATCAACGGCGTAAGCTTTGGTCGGCTTGATGTATTCTAAGAGACGAGTTAGAGACGATTATCGTCTTAAATAAGACTAGTGCTTTTTAATTGTCGTCTCATACAAAAAATAAATTAATATAAATAAAGCAGGACTTCGTATTTATGCTTTATATACATCCATGGCCAAAAAAAAGCCGCACCTGGAAAATTCGCAAATTTTTCACTTTGCAAGTAAAAAATGTTAGGAAAGGGTTTCGACTGATAAAAAATTTTCTTTTTACCTGTTTATACATATATTTTTTGCTATAAAATGACAAACTCTGTCAACAATTGTCCATTAACATTTGAGAAATCAGATCAGGTCCATCCGAAGTCGTTTTTTAGAAGTTTTAAATATGGTATTAAGTGAAGAAGAAAAAGGCCGTATTGTAGCACTGAGTGGAGAAACCTATTCCAAAAGAAAAATTTCTCAAATAATTGGGTGTAACGAAAGCACAGTGCGACGTTTTTTAAAAAAAATTCAAGTAACCGGAAGCATACAGAGGAAAGCCGGAAGTGGGAGACCAATCGGTAATGCATAATAATAAAAAAAAAAAAAAAAGATAAACAATTACACCGCGGGAAGATCGATCGTTAGAACGAATGTGCGTTCGAAATCGGTTCCAGACTGCTAGGAAACTAAGGAGAGATCTTCAGGGAAAGCTGGAAATGCAAGTCAGCAGACGCCTAACAAATATGGGTCCTCCAGCTCGCCGACCAGCCAAAAAGCCGGGTTTAACAGCGGCTATGAAGAAAAAACGGTTAGAATGAGCCAAGGAGCATAAATAATGGACGGCTTTTGATTGGCGAAATGCCATATTTTCTGATGAATCGAAGTTCAATTTGATTGGGCCCGATGAAAAAACCACAGTTCGAAGGAGATCGAAGGAACGATATTCCGATAAGTGCATTCTTCGAACAGTCAAGCATTCACCTCATGTTTTGGTATGGGGATGCATAACATATTATGGAGTTGGACAAATTTTATTGCTGGAGTTTCCGTGAATGCAGAAAAGTATAAAAATGTTATCAAAAAAGGCGTGGTACAACAATCGAGGGGCTGAACTGCCATGTTGAAAACACACTTTCTCAAGAGGGAGTGCACCTTGCCACCGAGCTCGTTCTGTAAGTAATCCTTTAGGTTTTACCTAAAAATGCATTCTAATGGTCATTGTGCATTCACAGGTAGCACAATTAAAAGAAAATCTGGTGATATTATCGATGTCCAGGCCAGGAAATAGCCCAGACCTTAATATCATTGAAAATTTGTAGGGAATTATGCAGCGAAAAATTCAAGAGATGTCTCCGAAATCCATCCAGGAGTTACAAATTATTATAAAGGAAGTGTGGTACGACAAAAAAACCAAGAACCAGGTCCAAAATCTCTATGATTCAATGTCCAGAGGACTGGAAGCTGTTTTGAAGGCCAAAGGAGGATCAACGAAATATTGAAAAAAAATTTAAAGAAAAAAAACAAAGTATACAAAAAATGCTTGAATTCTAAGAATATTTTGACATAATAAAAATAACAGAAACCAAAAAAAAAAACCCAAATTTTTTATTTTATTAGCATTTTTTTTAAAAAAAGGTCAAAAAAATCAGATCTTGGGTTTTTCCACCTCTTTAGCGGAAATCGAGCTGGAGGAAATCTTTAGCGGAACCTTTTCTCTTTTCTTAAAGATTTTTTAGAGGCTATAGGGTTCAAATAATATAAAAAAAAAATAAAAACTTGCACGTAGCTTTCCTTTTTTTATTAAATTTTGCATGAGTAATGAAATGCTACTAGTGTGGCTTTTTTTTTGCCACGGGTGTAATTTCTTTTAGCTATAGGTATGTATATGAAATTCATGATTTTTATAATAATTCTAGAAAAGTAAACAAAATCGACGATATTTTCAAAACCAAATCTTAAACTACAGAGTCCACGTTTTCGCGCACAACTCAAAGGCAAAATAAAAATGCACGTATGTATATATTTATTTAAAGGCACTTATATAAGCCTTAAAAGATAGCTCACTTCTCCGTGTGGAATTGAAAATGTCTTCGTTTACAATTTGCTTCGGTTTTGGAATCTTCCAAAGACATTATTATATGCGTGATGTACGTATAAATTAAAGTCTTCTAAGTCATTTTTAACTTAAAAAAAACTTTTTATTTTTTCAGTGCTAAGCACCTTCTTTATTTAGTGTATAATTATAACTGAGCTTATTAATCTAATCTACAATACTTATATTCTAATGCTACCGTGTTATTGTTGTTGTCTGTTCTGATCTTTGTTCTGCTGATGCTCTGCTGATGCCTCTGCTGATGCTTCTGCTACCATTTCTGCTTCCATCTTCGTGGGAGCTGCAAAGTCAGCAGTTTGTAGTTATTACGTATACAGAGTGCAATCTAACACCTGCTTCGTGCAAGAATGTCAAATGTGGATTGTGTTAACTCTTCCACCCTTAAAACTCAAACGTCCTCGTTTGATTAATTATATTTTTTCTTTAAAATAATGGTATTTGGTTTATCCGAGAGATGCTTCCAGTTGATCCTTCAGGTTTGTCCTTAGATCTCTGAATAGTTATGGGGGTGGATTTTGGTGGTTCGACTTCGACTGGCGAATCTGCTGTTTGTTGTTTGTTAATCTTTTCTATGCAATATTTGAAAATTCTTGCTGCCACAATAAGGATTATTATTGCATACAAGATCAAGTTCACTATTGATTCGTATCGATTTTCTTCTTCCAGTAGTTGAATATCCTGTGTATGTGTAGTTCTTTGATCATTTGGAGGGAGAGTTCTTCTTGAAGGGTTTCTCTGTGTGGGTTCTGTTGTAATATGGCTGGTAGAGGATTTGCTGCAGTCTCTTCTATTGATGAAAAGCTTTGCTGTTCTATTGTAATTGTGACGTTGTGGTACTTAATTACGTATGTTCCCGTAAGATTTAACGTCTCGTTGTATAGTTGTATAGTTCCGTTGAATTGGTTGAGCATTATTAATCCTGGATCGATTTCGTCTATAGTTGGTATGTGTTGGTTGTTGCTTTGTTGACATGATGATGGTTGACTCTTCAATAACTTTGGTAGGCATTGGTTTTTACTTATATTGATAATATCCTTATCTCTACACATTGTAAATTTATTTTGATTTTTGCATTTATTTTTTATACCAAAAATTTGTGAATCACATTTTAAAATATTATCATAATTAATTTTATTTACTATTGATTTATCTTTTATAGGTTTAACTAACATTTTAATACAAAATTTTCCACTTGTAATTGGTAGATTTATAATATAGATTATTGTTGAATCATTAACGGCTAATTTAATATCTGCTAATTCTAACGATTCTTCTATGTTAATAGAAGTTAAATTCTCTTTATTTATGATTGATTTTACAATTTCAATTTCAGAACTCGATAAAATAAACGAGTTTACTATTCCGGCTTTCGCCCAAAGGAGTGCATATTCAACGTTAATTAATTCTTCTTTCAACACATCTAATTTATATTTGAAATTTAGTGCTACTTCATTATTGGAAGTATCTTTTGTTCTTACAATTTTCAACATTTCATTAGTGGCATTAGCTACTTGATTAACTTTTTCAATAGATAACTTATTTATAATTATTTGGTTTTTATTGTTCTGCAATACATTATTTATTTTTTCATTTATTATTCTTAAATCTGAATGGTCAGGACTCCCTGCGATCCATTTCCAAGCTGAGCCTAAAAAGTCTAGTGATCTTTTTCGTAATTTCTTATTTATCGGCTTTAGCCGATCCAAATGATTTGTGATAGTGGATATTTGGTGGGAAAGCATCATATAAAAAGGATGATTGGTTTTTAAAGTCCGTTGAATGTCTTGTTCAATAGTTTTTAAGGCATTTTGGTATTGTAGCATATTGATGACGTGTATGAGTTTAAAGTCACCGTCCTTTATTTTTGCCGGTCCCATGTCTATTGTTACTATTTGAGCATTAGTGTAGTCCAGAATTTGAACCTCTCCTCGTAGGAGGTGTGGTAACGTCCTGAAAAAATTCATTCATTTAATTTCTAATATGCGATTTGTGAACTACTCGTCCTGATTCTGTCAATATTGTAGTGTTTCTATTTTCTTTTACGATTTCCTTTTTATACTGTTTGGAAAGTTTGGTACCTAATCTTTTATTAATTTTGACGTAAACTAATTGCCCTGGTAAATAATTTTTACTATCTTGATTATGTTGGTTATGCCATCTAATATCTTTCCTTTGTTTTTCAGTCAATTTTTGTATATTGTCTTGCCTAGTCTTTTCTATGTCGTTAGGGGTAAAACTAATTTGTCTGCCAAAAAAAAAGATCTACAGGTTTTTTGCCTGTACTGGAATGAATGCTATGATTATATTCATTCGTTGCTCGTTCAAGGAGTTCTTCAAAATTTCTGTCACGTTCATCTTCCTTCAGACATCTCATGATCTCCGTTAACGTCGAATGGAATCTTTCGACTTGTCCATTTATTTCACTTTTATAGGGTGGTGTTGTAAAGATCTCTATTCCTAATTCATCTTTCATCATAAATTTTATAGACGCGGAATGTAAGGAGCGTTCGTTATCTATGACTACAGATTTAGGTATTCCATAAAAGAATAACACATCTCTTAACGGTCGTCCTATGTCCTCGATTGATTTACCAGAAATTATTTTGGTTTGCGCGTATTTTGTAAATTTATCTAATGACGTCAGGATTAATTTTTTTTCTGTTGAAAATATGTCTATATGTAATATTTGACCGGGATATTTAGGTATAGGGGTTTCGTTAAGTTTTGGGTGATTCGGGTGTCTTTCATATTTATTTTCTTTGCAAGTTGAGCAAATTTTAATAATTCTTTTAATCTTATTAGCCATTCCTGGAAAATAGTATTTATCTAAGATTTGCGTCTGATTTTCGCGTAGATTACGGTGCGCTCTATTGTGTGTTTCTATTATTATCGTTTCCTGTTCTTGTTCACTAGTAACATCCTGAACTTCACTGCTAGTGAATCTTACCTTGTAGTTTCTAAAATGGTGGGGAAAGATTTCCTGTATTATACCCATGGTTCTCTCTTCTGTTTTAATTCCATTTATAACAGATGGGTTCAGGAATCTTTTTAAAATGTCTAATAAATTGTTTTGATTGTATTCTTTTTCTACCACTATGTGTCTGTGATATGTCGGGAAAATTATTTTAAAATCGTAACTAGTTTCTGTACCTATATTAAAAAAAATTTGATTTTTAAAGACGTTAATTGGTTTTTCAATACTAGGAATGAGGTCATGTGACGAGCTTTCGTCACTGTGTACTGTGGGAGTTAGCGAGTTAATCTCAATTTTTGCTGGACGCGATAGTGCGTCTTCTACTACATTGTCCTTACCTGGCCTCTAATGTAACTCATGGTTATACTCCTCGAGTATGGCCTTCCATCGTTTCATTTTCGCATTTGTATTTCTATTGCTCAATGCATATGTAAGCGGTTGGTGGTCAGTGAATATTTTGACTTTCTTTGATCCGTACACAAAGCTTCTTAAGGAATTAAGGGACCAGATTATAGCTAACATTTCCTTCTCATTTGTAGCGTATGATTCCTCTGTTTTATTCAAAGTTCGCGATAAAAAAGCAATTGGTCTTTCTTCCTGTGACAGGACTGCACCTAGGGCACAGTTGGATGCATCTGTCGTTAGATGGAACTCCTTTCTAAAGTTTGGGTAGTTAAGTATTACTTCCTCGGAAACCAAAGCATTTTTTATATTTTTCCAAGCATTAAAAGCGTTTCCATCTAATGTTATTTGCCTTTCTTTCGACTGTTTTTTCGATACTCGCCCTGCCTCGCCTCGTAAAAGAAGAGTAAGTGGTTTTGCAATTTGTGCATAACCTTGAATAAACCTACGATAATAACCAGTCATACCCAAGAATGATCTTAGGTCCTTCAAATTTTTTGGGGGTGCTAAGTTAAGAATGGCCTTCACCTTTTCTGGGTTGGTTTTTAAACCATTATGGGTTACAACAAATCCTAAGAAATCTACTTCTTGTTTTAAAAATTCGCACTTGTCTAGTTGGATTTTCAAATTGGCTACTTCTAGCGTCTTAAAGATTTTATTGAGGTTGCACAAGTGTTCATCCTCATCTTTACCAAAGATGACTATGTCATCAATGTAGACATAACATCTTATGCCAATGTGTTCTCTGAGAATGTCATCAAGACATCTCTGAAAAATGGCAGGAGCATTTTTAAGCCCAAATGGAAGTCTAGTAAATTCGTACTTTCCATTTATTACTGAAAATGATGTTTTTTCCATATCATATGGTTTTAGTGGTATTTGGTGAAAACCACTTTTTAGATCTAAAACTGAGAAGTATTTATTCTTTCCTAGGTTGTATTGTATAAAACTTCATTAATCTCAGGTATGGGATACCTGTCTGGAATAGTGATTAAATTGAGCTTTCTATAATCTATCACCATTCTATATTTTTTTATGCCGGAGGCATCTTCTTTTTTTCCTACGATCCATACGGGGGAGTTATAGGGTGATTTTGATGGTCTTATTATTCCATCATGAAGTAATTCTGTTATTTGTCTGTCTATCTCATGCTTTAAAGCCATGGGGTATGGGTATGTTTTTGAATATACTGGGCTATCGCTATTTGTTCGTATTTCCCCAACTACTTTAGTGGTAAAAGTAAGTTTCTTGTCCGGGTCTGAAAATAAATTTGTATAAACTCTAACTAAATCTTTTAATTTGTCGTATTGGTGTTCATTCATATGATCCGTCCGAATTTTTAAGTTGTTTATAGATTGAGCTTCCTGGTTTTTTATAATAACCTTTTTTTTATTTTGAACTACTAAATAATTTTCTTTCGTATGAATTACTGCGGATAAATCTCTTAAACTATCGTTACCCAGAATTCCATGGAATGATTTTAAATTGGGTAAGAGGAACAATTTTAATTTAATATTTTCTATTCCAAAAAGAGTTAGTCATCATACTATAATGAGTAATTTCTATATCTCCTCCAATTGAAGCTGCGAAAAAATTTTGATTGTTGGGAATAGGGTTTTTTATTAATGACGGCTGAATATAATTCTTATTTGATCCTGTATCTAATAAAAACTTCAGGATTTCTCCGCTCTTCGTTCTACATAGGGTAGCGAAGAGCTCTTCATTCTAAAAAATTAACATCTACAAATTCTTCCATATTATAGTTATGATCCTGTTGCTCTTCCATGAGTTGTTCTTCCATATGTTGCTCTAGCGATTCGTCATTATTTATTTGAAACGCCACTATATCTTCATAACCGGCTAATTCGGTTTCATTGCTGGGTTGCGCATTTTGACTATTGATATGAAAGTTGCGCTGAATTTTGTTTGGTTGGAAGTTGTGAGAACCTGTCGGGGGTCTTTTGTCTAAAAATTGATCATTATTTGGCCTGTTTATGTAATTAACTGTTTTTGCCCTTAAGCTTGCATCTACATCCATTGGCTCTGGTCTCAGTTGAGGTTTTGGGGGTATAATATTTCTAATAGGAACGAAATTGTTGTGTTGTGGGAATTGAAGATTTCTGTTTGGTTGCCACTGCTGCTGACCGAACGGATGTCGGGGTTGAAACTGAGGTTGGTTCAAAAACCCTCGAGGAGGAACATGAGCCAACTCGGGATAGAATTGTGGTTTCCCTACGAAATGATTGTGCTGTTGATTGGGCCTCGTTTCTTGCTTGTTGGAGCCACTTTGGATCCTTTAATATTTATTAGGAGCCACTTTGGATCCTTAAATTTTTCACTAGGAACCACTTGGGGTCTTTTTCAGTTTGGAGCCACTTGGGGTCCTTTTCACTTTTTGAACTTGGAGCCACTTGGGGTCCTTTTCACTTTTTGAACTTGGAGCCACTTGGGGTCCTTTTCACTTTTTTAACTTGGAGCCACTTGGGTTCCTTTTCATTTTTTTTTCCAACCAGGTTAGTTGCGCTGCACTTCTTTAGGGCTTGTTGCGACGTATTTTTTAATCTTGGTCCCTGTTCGGGCGCCAATTAAAGTCTTCTAAGTCATTTTTAACTTAAAAAAAACTTTTTATTTTTTCAGTGCTAAGCACCTTCTTTATTTAGTGTATAATTATAACTGAGCTTATTAATCTAATCTACAATACTTATATTCTAATGCTACCGTGTTATTGTTGTTGTCTGTTCTGTTCTTTGTTCTGCTGATGCTCTGCTGATGCCTCTGCTGATGCTTCTGCTACCATTTCTGCTTCCATCTTCGTGGGAGCTGCAAAGTCAGCAGTTTGTAGTTATTACGTTTGGTTTGCTGGGAATATTTTCTGGACGTGGTATACAGAGTGCAATCTAACACCTGCTTCGTGCAAGAATGTCAAATGTGGATTGTGTTAACTTATATACATACACCACCCATATTTTTTTGGCTCAGCGTTTAATTTGCAACAGGTTTTGAACTAACAACATGACTGGCAGATCGGATAGCTATTTCGGAACATGCCAACATTCCCCATCAGCGATCTCTGTCAGTGTCTTTTTATGTACAACATTAGCTATATAAGCGTCGTTTGCAAATAATAACTTAATACGAATTACGAACTGTTGAAGAGACTTGGAAGCAAATAATTGTACACAACACAATTTTTTTGTCAAATTTGTTGCTTTTGTGTTTTAGATGCCCTCTCTATGCAGCCCGCTTTCGGAATCAAGCATGAGATAGGAGCATTTTTTGTCTATGAGCGCACCACGCTCTTTTTGTGTATTGTTATTGTCCTGTGTCTTTTAAAGCATTTTAATCAAGCCGAAGTGTCTCGATTTGTTTCAGAATTTGTTAAAATCAAAATTTTAAATTTTGCTATTAAAAATAACCAAGTTTTAATCAAAATTTAAAACAACATATCATCAAGAGCATGATTTTCTTAAATAAAATATGAGTAAACATATTTTAAAGAAAAAAATAACAGAGTATTCGATTTTTTAGAACAGCTAAGTAGTATTTTTTTTATTGTTTATATTTTATTTACTATTATCTCAGTTTTAGTGCTATTTGTAGCTACGTTTTTTTAATGAACTGTATAGATCTTCGCCATACAACTGACACTCAGGTTTTACCCAGGTCTCTATCTGGGTTATAGGGAAATTTTAAGATTTCTCTCTATTTTGAATATAGCCAACTTCACAAATTTTGAAAAACGTCAAAAAATAAAATTGAAAAATTATTTTGTTTGAAGACCTGTATAGTTCATTAAAAAAACGCGATTCAGATTACTCTACGTATGAAAGATTATACAATGAAGTTGGGCGCGATGTCGATTTTTGCGAAATTTCCCTCGTCGTTCTTTTAATGAACTGGATCTTCAGTTCATTAAAAAAACGCAGCTTGTGATCGAACCGAGAGTTATTACAGGAGTGAAAAGAAAAAAGAAAACTGTTGTAAAAATAATGAAATGTGTTCTATAGTCGAAAATAATTATAATGAAAACATGGAGGGAAAAAGGAAGAAAAAATAACAGAAGAGAAGAAGATAAAAAAAAAGAATTAATTCAAGAAAGAAGAATTAAGAAAAAGATATGAAGGCTTATCATAAGGAAGTATTTGCGACAGAAAGCCAAGAGAAATTAAAGCTGGGTGCACGTGAAACTATTCTGAAAAAATTTCAACTTAGCATTATTCTCTTTTTTCGAAAATTTGCGAAAGAAAATATTTGAACGTTTTTGACAGATATCAAACGAAACTTTATCTAACCAGCAGTATTGAAGTTTCAATTAAAAAGCGGATTTACGTAGAAAATTCCCGGCGTTTAAATTCAAAGGCATATTTCTTGCATAATAAAACAGAGCGCCATCAACTGTATAGTAAAATGTTTCTGTCAACCCTCGGCATTTCTGAAACTATGGCAAAAAGTTGGATGAGTTCCAGCATAGATTAAGAATAACAAGAAACCGAATCAGCCAAAGTTACTCATTCGGCAACTTAGAAGCGGTCGGTATGGAAGTGAACCGAAGAAGCGCGTTTGAGTGAGAAATGGGTACGACAAGCAGAGAGCAAGCATTTAAATTTCTGCATTCTTGGTTTTTATCTTTCTCATTATTCGTATCTGTGAATGTTAACTTGGCGAGGTCGTGTGTAATACTTTACGCCCATAATGTTTCCGAAGCAAAACAAGATTTAAAAAATCAGTCAATTTTTATTTGTGATCGCAGCATACAACTGAAAACCATTCAGGTGTTTTAATTATTAAAGTTTTTATTCTAATTTCCTCTGTTTACGATTTGAATAAATGCTCAAATACGGAGACATGTTTGCGGTATATCTCTTAAAACAAGTCAGAGGAAATTTTAAATTAACCTTCCAATGTGAGTTTTGCGTTTATAATTTTTCAAAATATGAAATATTCACCAGGTAATTCTTTCACAAAAGGACCAGCAGCGCATCTCAGATGTTAATTCTGTCTATCATGTCTTTCTCGCTCAACTCATGAGGAACCCATATATTGAGCCAGCCATTTCTTTTGGTAGCCAGCCTTGTGTGAATAGCTCCATACCAATATCGACACTGCTGATATGCTTATCTTGCTGAACTTTTACAAGAATTTCATCTGCTTTTCCAGTGTTTGGAGTGACCAGAGCGTGACTCATCTTTCAGATTATAATAACCAGAACGAAAGCGAGCAGCAGAGCATTTCCGCGCAGCAGATTTTGATAAAGCACTTTCATCATAGACAGCACAAATTTTTTCATAAGCCTGCGCAGCGTTTTTCCCTCTGTCGCAATAATTCTGCAAAATATAGCCCAATTTTTCATTATTTTTCTCCATTTTCAAACGCAAAGAACTTTCCAACTACTGCACCAATTTCGTTGTTTACACACTGACAGTTACGGTAGAAGTGTCACCTTTGCAATAAGCGTTCAGTGTTGCCTAAGATATTTGCAATTTTTCCCAGACCCAATATATTTATAGTTTCATGTTAATCCAGATTCGAAAATTTTGTTTCAATATCTCAAGCAGTTTCAATTTTATATTGTTTTTTGCTTCTGTAAGCTTATGAAAAGTGATGTTACGTTATTTTGCATTTTTTTTTTAAAGTGAGGTTACGTTATTTTGTTACGATACGACGATATACTGTTATGTTCTGTTTAAACCCCTGATATATACTGTTTCACTGTTCTGACATTAGCAGCGCTTTTAATGAACTGAAGATCCAGTTCATTAAAAGAACGACGAGAAAATTTCGCACTAAATTCACTTTAACGCCCACCAAGAAACCATTTCTGTGCACATTTTTTTATATGGGCACATATTAAAATCTGCAGGGAAAAAAGTAGCTATTGGTGGAAATTTAGGCGTTCCTGTTTTGGATCTAGAAAGAGATGCAGAAATTTATGTAATCGAACTCTCCTCTTTCTGTGCAACATTTCTGTACACATTTTTTTATATGAGGCTTAAAATTCGCGCAAATGTCGCGTATGAGTGCGAAAGAGCGCACTATATATTTACATATATGAGTTCATGCATGTGAAAGAAAGGGATGCAAGATCACACTTACACAAAAGTTTCGGTTAGTTTTTTCCCAAGGCCCGGTAGAAACTAATAGAAACTTTAACCGAAACTTCGTTTAGTTGTACCAGTTAATTAACCGGTTAAATAACTGGTAACTGTCTTGCAGGGCGTGGTTACGCTACCGAGCATACTCGGTGTGAATTTTAGTAAAATTTTTTTTATCGGGAAAACGTGCTTGAAGAGTGGTTACGGTTTTTAAAAAAAATTATAGTTTTGTCACTTTCAACAGCATCCCGTCTACTACACTAGTGAGAGCTGTAGTGCTGGTATTATATGAGCTATTAGTTCTCGACGCAATGGAAGACAAAGTGAGTGTGTTAATTGAAATGTGTTTACATATGCAAAAGAGTAATATTTTGGAACGATAATCAGAAGGATATAATTGATAAACTTAACATTCCATTTGATTTTTTCACTCCACTCTATTTTTCAATACTTTTGTCAATATTAATAATAAGCTACACCAATATGGTCGGCCTACTTGGTGTAAGCTAGAACGAGTTTTTTCGTGCTTGGGGTGTGATTATGAAAAAACGGAAAAACCCAATTCTATTTTGCACGAATCAACAGCAATAAAGAGGAAAGAATAGAATAGTAGAATAAGCAAAATTGACTTGAAAGCATAACTTTTTAGAATTATACATATTTTTCAATATAAATAAATTATATTCAATTATAAATAATGTACAATATAATGTTACATTAAACATATTTTTTAAAAATTTTCAGTCCGATTGTTGATGTATCGATTTTAATGTCCCATTTAAGGTACGGTCAAACAAAACGCATATTTACGCTACACTGGGCGCAGACTTACGCGATGGAGGACAGACAGAACGCGACATCGACAAGTCAGCTGCAGCTGTGTGTATCTGTGAACAGAGGAATCCCGTATTGGTAGAAACGAAATTGGTGAAATTTTTCCATTTTTAATGTTTGTTTTTGATGTGAAATGTTGAATTTGTCTTTTAAATGTGAAGAATTAGATTAAGTGTATATATACACGACTTTAATAATTGTAAACTATAACTTAAATTAGTGTAAATTTAATAGCGAAACCGAAGTTAATAACGCAAAACTGGCTACACAATAAATTGTAGTGCTGAGCATTTTCATAATCACACACTCACAATACAAAAATACTAGTACAAAATCTGTAACATTTTTCAACGCGCTACTCGGCGTAAATCTCAATGCCGCGAAAGTGAACAAAGCAAATCTCTGTCTGACGTCCTCCATAAGAACCTGTGTAATAAAACGCTGAAAAGTTTTTGCGTCGCCCGGCGTAGCGTAAGTACGCGTTCTGTCTGACGTCCACTTTAAGCTAACCGAAGGAATATCACAGAAAACTTGTGAAATCTTAGTAGTAATTCTTAATTTTTATCTTTTTGAATTTGAAATAACTTAAAAAATTAATAAATTATTTCATTAACAAATTTTTTCAATATAATACTCTTCTGTGCTAACATTTTAACCGTAGAGCTTCCGTGGTGTAGAAAACTACATTTTTAAAAATTATTTTTCAAATATTTGTCAAAGTATAAAATATATTATTCTCAGCTTTTGTGACATTGTTTTATTATTAAATATGAGCTAAAATCGGGGAATGTCAATGTATTATTGATTAATATATTTAAGATACTTAAAAACGTCAGTATAACGCCTTATGCCTTGAACACATAGAAAATCGTACGACGAATATTTCGGTCCGAACTGTCAGAAATCTTCTGCCGCAGCGAAGTTTTGGCTTGTCAAAGTCCATGTAAACACACAAATAAGAAGAACGTTATAACCTTATAACGTTTCCGAAGGTGATTCCTTGGAAGATGAAGAATCTCAGGATAACTTATATTGTCATTCGTTGCTCACGCTCCAAATGTGTTGCGAAAGAGGCCTGTCATAACTACGACCGCTTCGTCTCAGGTAAAATGGTTGGAATTATGCGGAGAAACAAGTTATCAATTCCTCCAAAATTATTAAAATGCAAAAAGTCAGCACTTTACAGTTCGTCTTTTGCTTTCACCCCAAATACTACCCTGATGTTGTATTGACAGAAAAAATAAATGTACTGTTCTCCTAAGCACCTTACATAATTCAGGAGGTATTCTCGGAGATGATAGTAAGAAATTACCTGAAATAATAAAATTTTACACCCAAACAAAGGGCGGAGTCGATACCGTCGACAAAATGGTTTCGGATTACAGGATTCGGCAGTGGGGCAAGGAAGGGGGGAAAAGTGGAAGTATTACAGTGCTATGACTTTTCTAAAAGCAGTTAATTGCAGAAGAAAGTAATTCTTCCTTGGCAGAAAATACACCAACCGAAACCATTCAAGAAAGCCGAAGCTCAACGAAGTAATTGACAAAACATGGGGCAGTCTTTTGCAATATGCTTGATACATCAGCATTAAATGCTTATGTTACATACAACTAGTACGTAAAGACATTAAAACATTCTAAAAAAATATTGTAAATATTTCTTCTCTATATACAATAGATCCCAATTGGCCCAAAAAACAGAAAAAAAACACCTTCATAAGCACTTTGACATCCGTTTCTAAACGTGTATCTGAAGTAGGCGAAGATGAACTAGCCCAAAAGGTTCAAAGACTAGATGCAATTTCGAAAATATAAAAAATAGGGGAAGATTTCCTGTGTACTTTAGGGAAAAACTTAAAAGTTAAATATAATCATGAATTAGCGTGCTGCATAAGCGAAAAAGTATATCCAAAGCAATGCACAAAAGAAACATATGCCCAAACCGTGTATGTTTTCATTTTAAATAGTGTAATATTATTTTTCAAATAATAAATTTTAAAAAAAACCTGTAACACAACAGGTTTCTTGGAGAGTAAAGGAAAATCTCTGGGTGTAGAAATCTACAGGGTAGGATTATGAATATTTTTCGAGGGTAGCTTTACGGTTAATATTCTAACATTCGCTCTTATTTATACAATACTATGGCTACAGTATGCCTTTGTTAGAGTAAAAATATTTAAGCAAAAGCAATAGTTTGTATATGTTTTAATTAAATTTCCGGAACAATAACATGTAAATAGAAGAGGAAATGTTCACTTATCTAAAGTGTATCGAATTATTCATGTGTTACATTGCTCTGAACAACATTATTTTATTTGAAGCCAGCAAAATCAGAATTGCTTTTGGTAAATAAGGGGATAAGTAATTGAAAATTGAGTTCGTATGTGTGGTGCATATCTAATAATATGGAAAATACATATGACAGTTTTTATGCATGTTTAAAGTTTTCAATAGAAAAATTTAGTTATTTTTAGTTATTTGACGCATAATGTTCATTTAAAATATATTCTGTAAGTTAGTGCCGTGCTGATTATTCTATCGTATAAAATATACCGTCCGACGTCAAAGTGATTTCGTAATTTCAAAACATTGCTCTAGGATATTGTCATTGTACCAAGATATTTTTTATGTGGTATAGGAATTTTCGGAATATTTATTCACCCGTCTGTCAGTTAAAATCATAACTGAGCAAAAAACGAACTGACATTAACGAAATTTCACACGCACATCCTTTGTTATGTTATTATTCAAAATTGGCCAAATATGTCACATGCCACTTTTTTATGTATAAAGGATGAATATACGTTTTTGTGGAGGAACATCATAATAGGATATTGTGTCAACCATAACGACAAAATTTTTCTCCCGTGCATTATATACATGCACGTTACAATATACATGCCCGTGGGCATGTTCATTCACCGTTTAAAATTTGAAACTTTGTGAAAAACATACACAAACATTGAAATAAAGTTAAGACAAAGAAAAAACAAACAACAGTCACTCGAGTTTAAATATTTGGTGCCTTTAGACTCTTTAGCGAAACAATACGATAGACCCGACAAAAAGTCTAGTGTGTGGAACGGAAACTGAAATCAGTGGCAATTTCCATTCTATCTCTTATACACGAAGCAACAACAAAATAATCCCGTTGTGCAAACAAGTTTTCCAGCGTAACCACGGCATAAGAATTTGGTGAAAAGTAGTCAATATTGTTTTTCAAAAAATTAGTGCGTCGTCGGCAACTCTCTCAAATTCTCAAGCTAGTTCGGCAACGAGTTCGTTTATTAGTTTCCTATAAGACCCAATAGAAAATAGAATCGCAGTCGCCGACCCGGCGACCCGCTGCGACATGGGCGTACAGTTAATCCGATGAATTGTTTGAAACAAATTATTAGTTGAAACTCAAATATGTTCCAGCCAAGATAAATAGAGTTATGAATATTGTTTTTGAAGTATTATTTATTTCAGAAGGAATAATGGAAACCTATTCTATTTATCCTCATAGCGCCACATTGTTTGCTGCAATAAGTGCCTGTATCTTTATTATATTAGGAGTTACGGGTGAGTTGATTAAAAATATAATATTACAGCCTTATTCCAAGAGTCACGGTGACTAAGACGACAAACTTCTCGATTCACGACGACGTAACAACCATATTCCAGTCATGGAACTGGTCTCGTCTTGCGTTTATTTTACAGGCATTTTTATTTGTCAAAAAGGTTTGCGTGCAAGATAGAAATTTATGTGTTGGTAGTTGAAAATGTAATCATTGTGGTTAATTTCAATTAATAAAAACCTTATAAAATTGTCTTTTTCGCGAATACAGTTATACAAACGATTTTAAAACGATTTTTTTTTATACAATAAACTTGGCAAATTATATTTAGCTTAATATTTGTGTTATTCTATATTATTTCGCTTAAATTGTATATTAGAAAAAATTTACCATAGTTTTTCTCTTTTTGGAAGTTTCCAACACTGAAGGAAAGTGTAAACAAAGACATTTTCAATTTCAGGCGGAGAAGTGAGCAATCTTGGAATGCTTTTATAAGTGCCTTTAATTAAATAAATACAGTGTTCCACTAAAGTCTTCGTACAGCACTTGGTCACAACTTTATTGATAAAAAAAGGTAATGCGTGGCAAGAATTAAAAAAAAAATTTAATGCAGCTTTGTTTATTAAACCATTTCCTTCACTTTACAAAAAAATTAACCAATTTCATCAATTAATCCAAAAGTTATTAACTAAAATCGCAAAAAAGTCACTGAATCAGTTCTAATAAAGTCTTCGTACACTCACAAACAAAGTAACTAAAAATCCTTATAAACTGTGAACTTTTTTTTTAATATTTTGTGGGGTAGCCTATATTCTTAATAAGGGCTTTAAGAAGGTCCGGCATCGATTCCACAACTTTCTGCACAAAGCGAGGTTCGATTTTCACCCATTCGTCCTGAAGAACATCATTTAGTGGAGACTTTGAGCTAATATGATGCGCCCTGATCCTTTTCTCAAGCATATTCCACATATACTCAATGGGGTTGAGATCAGGGATCTGTGGTGGTGTTTTGAGCATATGTGGAACATTGTACGCCAAGTACATCCTGGTGTTCTTAGCCATGTTTTTGGGATCATTATCTTGCTGAAAATAATATCTCTGAGAAACGCCCAATTTTTCAGCACTTGGCTTCGAATTTCTTTTCAATATATCGATGTATACACGGTGGGCCATAACCTCCTCAATTATCTCCAAGTTACCAACGCCACTAGCAGCCATACACCCCCATACTAGCACCCCGCCACCGTCATATTTTACTGATAAATCTAACAAATCGCAAAAAGCGTATGGGCTTCGCTTGTAAATACCAAAATGCATATCTCGAGTTTTGGCGAAATGTTATATTCTCCTATGAGTCGAATTATAACATTTTTGGGTCTAAAGGCAAACTTAGAGTGTGAAAAAAACCGGGAAAATCTTACAATCCAAAAAATGCAATCAAAACAGTAAAATATGGCGGTGGCGGGGTGCTAGTATGGGGGTGTATGGCTGCTAGTGGCGTTGGAAACTTGGGGATAATTGAAGAAGCTATGGACCACCGTACATACATCGATATATTGAAGAGAAATTTGAAGCTAAGTGCTGGAAAATGAAGGGTATATCAGTGATATTATATTCAGCAAGATAATTATCCCAAAAACATGGCTCACAACACCAGGATGTACTTGGCGTACAATGTTCCACATATGCTCAAAACACCACCACAGATCCCTGATCTCAACCCCATTGAGTATATGTGGAATATGCTTGAGAAAAGGATCAGGGCGCATCATATTAGCTCAAAGTCTCCACTAAACGATGTTCTTCAGGACGAATGGGTGAAAATCGAACCTCGCTTTGTGCAGAAAGTTGTGGAATCGATGCCGGACCTTCTTAAAGCCCTTATTAAGAATATAGGCTACCCCACAAAATATTAAAAAAAAAGTTCACAGTTTATAAGGATTTTTAGTTACTTTGTTTGTGAGTGTACGAAGACTTTATTGGAACTGATTCAGTGACTTTTTTGCGATTTTAGTTAATAACTTTTGGATTAATTGATGAAATTGGTTTATTTTTTTGTTAAATTGAAGGAAATGGTTTAATAAACAAAGCTGGATTAAATTTTTTTTTAAATTCTTGCCACGCATTACCTTTTTTTATCAATAAAGTTGTGACCAAGTGCTGTACGAAGACTTTAGTGGAACACTGTAAGTGTAATTTTATTTTGTGCTTTGAGTTATGTGCGAATAATATGGCTTTAGTTTAATTTTCGGTTGTGAAAATTTCAGTTTTGTTTCCTTTTCTAGAATTATTTTAAGAATCATGAATTTCATATACCTATAACTAAAAAAAAATATATAAAGAATAAATACGAAGTCCAGCTTTATATAGTGCAACTAAATTAATTGTCTTTTTGTATGAGACGACAACTAAAAAGCACGCGTTTTATTTAAAACGATAATCGTTTCTAACTCGTCTCTTAGAATAGGTCAAGACGACCACAGCTTACGTCGTTGACGATTGAGAGACGACCGTGATCATTGGAATAAGGCTGTTAATCTGTAAAATATTGTAATACATACACAATATAAATACATAATAAATATAAAATATATATTATGTATTTATTTCATTATTCTATTTCCATTTTTCGTAATGAATTAAGTTTGAATAAATAATCTGCATGATATTATACCCAAGTTGCTTTCTTGGAAGTTAGTTATTTGCATCTTTTCTTTCAGTAGTTTATATCAAAATAAGTAAACCTAAATTGAATAATATAATCATAATTTGTATTCTAAACTCATATGTATATTTTAAGGAAATCTAATCACCATTATTGCTCTTTTAAAATGTTCCAAGATGAGAAGTCAGGCTACTACATCTTTTGTACTTTCTTTGTGTGTTTCGGACTTGCTTTTTTGTTCCTTTAGTTTGCCACTGACAGCAGTTCGATTTTATGAAGAAGTAAGCGATATATTTACTTTTATTAACTATTGTTGCTAAAAGCTGTTCTTAATTTGCAGAAATGGAGCTTTGGAAATACTCTCTGTAAAATATTTCCTGTAATATTTTATGGGAATGTAGCTGTTTCATTACTCAGTATGGTTGGAATAACATTGAATAGGTAACGCATATACATACATACATATATTATAAATCAATATAATGTTATTGTGTAAAGTTATTTTTTTTCTTGCTTCAGGATATTTTATTATGTCGTATGTTTATGAGTACATATATGATGAATAAGTAAAATATGAACATTTTAACAAAGTTGTGGAACTTTAAGTATTTTATTTACAGGGTTTGTGATCATTTCTTATTTTTCATCGTTTGTATTTAACTGATTCTGTTTTGTGCTTCTCGGTGATTACAAAAACAAAACATTGCAAAATATCAATATGGACGAAAACACAAAATAGAATCAGCTTTAAAAGCAAACGATTCGTTGGAGTGATTATTCATGATAAGTTCCTAAGACAGTCTTTTAGTGTCCGATAAGATAACATCAACGAAAGCTCTTGAATCAAATTAATATAGGATAAGATCCTGCATATAATATATAAATCCAAATTATTTATATAAATATTTCAAAGTTTAATGTTTTATTGAAAAGAGTAATTCTTCCGATTAGTTATGAAATATAATTGTATTGCACAAGCACAAGCACAGCAATGCTGAGCTCAATTATTCTTACATTAATGTGCACAAATTTGCAAAATCGAACCGTTGTCACGCCTACTTTTTATAGTGAATATAAATTCATCCATGTGTTATATTCTGTATCCCTCGTCCAGAAGGACGACGGACGTTGTTATGTCGGAGATACTTCTTCAAGATAGCAAAACAAATGTTATGTCCTAGATCTTTCGACCAGAAGGATCACGGACAATATTATGTCGAAAATGCTTCTACAAGAAGGATCACGGACAATGGTGTGAGAAAAGGTTTTCTGTCGATGCTTTAATGCGAACACGATTCCATTGGGGTTTTATCGAGACCACAGAATGTGGTCACACGTGTAATTTCGCTTTGCTGCTTTACGATTATAGTGCAGCCTAAGGGTATGTCAGCATTTGCATTATGCAGACGAAAACCGTGTTACCCTCTTAGAGCTTTAAGTATATGCCCATAACTATATCGTGATTAGAACGTTAAGCGCTGTTATTACCAGAGCAATGATTCTGACCTACGACACATGCTTATAGCTCAATTTCTCAGCTTTTAGAGCGAATTTCCAGTTGAAATTTTATTCACGAGTGCACCGTCTCTGATCAAAATATACTCAAAAAATGGGAGTGGTCCGCCCACTAATGAAATAAAAGTGGATTACACTAGAACGAATAGAGGTATAAATTTGGCACGAATATTCACTGTCATCACAGGGTATTTGGGATGGAAAATAAAAATCGGATCAAGGATTTAACTGGTCTGTTAAATTAATAGAAGTCATTTATAAATTTATCCTATGGGTGTAGGGTGTATGAACTTCGGCCAGGCCGAAGGATGCTACGCTCGTTTTCGTTCTCACCAGTACAGTTTACACGGTTCGAAGGAAAGTCTGGATTATATTGGATCTAGGATTGTGGTGGTACCACAACCACACCATGCGACTGAAACGGATTTTAGCATTCATATTTGACTCTGTCAACACAGGGAAGGACGTTTAATAACAGTCAAGGTTGCGCGGTCACCAACCTCGCAACAAAGTAACATAGAAAACCAGATAACAAAACAAAGGAAAATCTATAATTTTTGGCGACACTGCAAGCGTAGCAATTCTGAAGGTTAATGTGCTTAGTAGAAAAAACGATGTCGTGACGCGACAGTAACAACAACGTACAATGAATAAGACCTCAGCTGCAAGGTTTAGTTATGAAATAGTGCAGCAATTGTACCAATATATAACTGTAAATAGCTTAAAATTATCAATAGCGAAGGCAGCTATTAGTTGTAAAACAAAGATCAACGTTTTTTTAACCTTGAACTCTTCAGCTCAAGATCAAGGTTCCCATGACAAACCACCTGCAAGGCTCTTTAAGTTCCAAGTGCTTAAATAACACTAGCCTACAAATTAACACTTTTTTTTTTGTAACGGGCTGTTTGACAACATATTCTAAAGGATTTTGGTCCGCTGATTCCAAAAATGATAAAATAAAAAAATGAAACGAGCCGTTTTCGAGATAATCGGTTTTTAAATTTTTGACCACTTTACGTTAAGGTCCATCCACTTGAAGCGCCACTACACCTGACATATGTAACCGATTCGATTACAACTAAGATTAAATTAAAGAGGAAGGATGCACGCATATTTTTTGCTAACATTACTTTGAAATCCGAAAGATAGTTTAAAAGCTTTTGCTGAAATCGTAACTTCAAAAGAGGAATTTTTTAAGAAAAAAGACAAAAAACTGCTATATATCTGTATGTAAAAATATGTTCCCGAACCTTTTTTCCCCTTTTTATTTTTTATATCGATAGATTGGACATTTGCGCGAATTTGAAGCTTAATATCAAAAAAATCTGCCCAGAAATGGTTTCTTGGTGCGCGTTTAAGTAAATTTAGTGCTTTTCGCTATAAATACTAAATTTTGAAAAAAAAGATAAATAAATACTTTTTAAATTAAAACTGATTTTTATTTGTGCTTCTTCGCTTATATAAGTGGGTTGGTGTTTCCCTACTCAGACTCCAGCAATAGTCCGCCATCATAGTTGCACCCCAGGATCTTTCATAGCGCTTTTCAATTGCCATCATTTGCGGGTGGAATCTTTCCCATCCTCGTCGCTTACTGCACCCATTATTTTTGGAATCAGCGTACCAAAATCCTTTAGAATATGTTGTCCAACAGCCCGTTACAAAATGGCTGTCGGCCAGTGTAATCATTAATAATAATATAAGACCGTGCAATTTTCAAGTGCTTGAACAAGGACTAAAATCAAATCAAATTGAAAAAGTTGTTAATTAAACTAATTAACACCTAGATTGACACTGGTAACCACTTCTCCGAATGGGCCATTTTTTGTGACTTCAGATGTAATTGGTACAGCTACGGAAGCAACTGTTTATACACTTCTGCTTCGAGGTTCTTTGTTCTTCGCTTCGGAGGGTTATTTTCGGTATCCTGATCGTGGAACGAGCAATTTTTTTGTCCATCGATAAATAAAACATTAGCCGTTTTCCTGCAGCTCGTCTGAGCTTCATTTTAATGGCCGGCCTATCTATTTCGTACCTTATAGGATGGGTAGGTGATACGAATAGCATGTCCTCATCATCATGTTTGATTCTGCTCAGTTAACAATATCTAGATCAGCTATGGATATCCTTATTGGTTCCCAACATCAATAGGGCACTTTGTGGTCCCGCCGGGTATTGAAATTTTTGTTAGTTCATTGTCTCCCGCGCTGACCTGGTTAGTGTTGTCAGGCCCTATTACCTACGTTGTGTTGTTTTTAATTTCAATATAATCAAGATCCATTTCCCACGAGTGGAACAAGCTGAGACATAGCCCCTCTGCTATGTTCAGTACAAGCAGGGACAGTTCTTGGGCGTTCTGGCTATAAAAAAGCTGGGTTGACAGTTCTCCATAACAACCATGGGAATATCACATCCTTAACGCCATTGCCATTACATATCCAAAGAACGATTTTCCTCGAGAACAGATTGAGCTAGACAACATTTAATATCTGCACATTAGGTGTAATAAATATCCATCTGGTCAAGAATGGACATAATTCGCCCACGTTTATATATTACGCCTTAAAAGAAATTTTAATTCGATTGTTTCTGGCAGTAAGTTAAGAACTTAAGATATTTACATATGGTAAGAATACTATATACTCATTCAAATATTGGTGTGAGTATATACATAGGTAGTAATCATACATACTTTTCCATATCTCACTCAGACTATGAGAGTATTTCAGTGCGCTTGCAAGTTTCTGTTGTGACAAATGGTTTCAAAGTGTCTGAGATCGTGCAATAAATTTTAATTATCAGCTTATCGCTGATTTGATTCATCGCTTTAATCTGTTGTTATCAAAAATTTTGAAAAACACCATGTTTTGATATTCTAAAACCAATTTAATTATATTTATTTATTACAGATATATTCTTATTGCTTGCCACAGCTGGTATCCACAAATTTACAAACCTAAATTTTTAGTTCTGCAATTGATTTTTGTATGGGTAATATCGTTTGTTTTACTTGTAAGTATCACTAACCTTCTATTGATATTTTAATTTTATTATTTCTAAACTTATAAATTAACTGATTTTTTGTAGGTTCCGCCAATCTTAGGCATATGGGGAGAGATGGGATTGGATGAATCTACATTTTCTTGTACAATTTTAAAAAAAAATGGCAAATCTATCAAAAAAACACTATTCTTAATTGGATTTTTGTTGCCTTGTATAGTCATTATTGTTTCATACTCCTGTATTTACTTAAAAGTACTTAGACAAAAAAGAAAAATGAAAACGCATAGATTTTTTGAAATTAATTCCAAGGAATCAACAACTACTGCACGAAAATGTAAAGAGGATAACAAACTTACAGTAATGATGGTTACAATATTTGTATGTTTTCTCTTATGTTTCTTGCCATTAATGCTGGCTAATGTGGTTGATGACGAACGCAACACTTCTTATCCATGGCTTCATATAATATCATCCGTAATGGCATGGGCATCGAGTGTTATAAATCCATTTATTTACGCTGCTAGCAATAGAAATTACAGGTAAATGTACAGTGCTTTTTAATACGACCTTCGGATAGCAATTTACCTACAGAGATATGTCGAAAATTCTTCCATTATTTCGTACAATGAACACAGGATGCTCCGAATAAGATGCTGATGCTCTTGTGGAAGCAACACCGTTACCACGTGTATATGTATTTACAGGGTGTTTATTTATTCATATGCAGTATTTCATAAAGCGTTCCTAATATTTAAGGCTATTGTAGACATTCAATCATTAATTTGTTTTCAATTCTAATAATATGTATGCATATGTGTTGATTAAAGAAATTAGTTAAATTCGACGTGCCGAGAAGCAACGTAGCATCTCCCACAGAGTATGCCACCATAGCCAGTTGAGTATGTATTGGCCGCAAAATAGTTGACGGCTACAATAATCAAAAATACATATATTTCCGTCCAATACGATTTTGTGGCGTACGCAAGTGTGCTGATATCTGCGTTGACGAACGTACATATGGGCGCACATGCAAGAGCAATAAACTTTAAATAAGTGCATCGAGCCGATCGGATATTCGATCCTTAACGACGCGACACTTGTAAGCTTCGAAACTAGCTAGCGCTACTCGGCTTGCCGTACAATCGACAAGCCATTGTAAGCAAACAATAGCTGCATTGCTGTAAACGATACAGTAATGATGGGCTAACACTTTGCTATCGCCCACGTTGGCATTCTGCTGGCTAGACGGATTAGCTACCCGCTTCCTACTTCATGTAAACGTGACCATATCGTCTGGACGTTCGCGGGTTTTTCTTTTGGCGCTGCTCTACTTTCTGCTGACGACGACATACCCTTTGGAATATGCTAACATGGTTATAGTATAGTAAATCAGTTAGTTGTATCAATCATCGAGTATCCCACGGTCGCTCCTCCGGTCTTAATTCGACTCTCCAAACTTACTTTATTTTCCGAGTTCACTCAGCTCTAAATATTGTTATATATAACATAACATATAATAACATTGTTATATACAATAACAACAAAATTAAAAAAAATCTGTTGCGCCATTTACCAGAACAATGTTTTCTGAGTGTCTTTGGCTCGCTGATAACGAATCTGGTACTGAGTTTGCTAGATAGCCTCTGGTTATCGAGATATTTGGTACACCTGTTTAGGTTGTTTTTCATTTATAATGAAGCATAGCTCTGCCAATTTACAAAAGTTTTACAAAGAAATATTAGCTCATTAAATATGAAATGTCCGATTTTGAAACGAAAGTTTAGTTTATTTGATCTCCAATAAGAAACAATATAATTAATCAAAATATGAGCCTAAGCTATCGATGGTGTTTTGCCATTTTAACGGTAATTTGTTTATGCCTGCAGCGAAGAAGTCTGCGGGGCGAGAGGCAGTGAAATCCGAAAAGGCATCTTTCACAGCTTCTTTAGAATTGAAGGATTTCCCTTGTAAGAACTGGTCTAATGCCTGGAATAAGTGGTAGACCGTTGGTGCAAGGTCTAGTGAATACGGTGGGTGACAGACAGTTTAAAAGCCTAGCTCCTGTAATTTAAGTAGCGTTGGTCGCGCGTTGTCTTGTAAGATGATTAGACGGTCTCTATTGACCAATCTAGACTATTTAATGGAAAGCTCTCTCATCATCATTCCAACTAATTGCAGTAGATATCTGATGTTATGGATTGACCAGATCTCATAAAGATGTAATGGTAACGGAACCCATCGATCCAGCTTTTTGACCTTACCAATTTGTTTTAAGTGATTCCAAATTGTTGGAATAGAAACGTTAAACCCTGGTGCTAGTTCACGCGTAGTTTGAGACGTATCTGCTTCCACTACAGCTTTCAGGTTATCATTATCCAACTTACTCGCTGGTCTACCACGTGGTTCATTTGCAAAATCATTTGCCAAAATCACCAGAACGTTGATTCACCTTAGCTGCACCTTAGTTTGGAAATTATTAGAATATTTATTTTATTTATTATTAAATAATTAATTAGTTAATAAATAATTTAATTAAATTAATTAATAAATAATTTATATATACATTACATATTTTTATTTGTACGCAAATGTGTATTTGTCTACACTTTGCATTAACAATTCTTGGGCTTCTTTATGTAGAGGTCTTGATGTTGTATTATATTTCTTCCTGAGCGACGATACATAAGGATCCGATGAAATGAGAGGTTTTTAAACAAATCTTCGTTGGTACTTTGCCGAGAGCACTTTCTTGTGTTGTGCTTCCTATAATACCCATTATTTTTTGTTTCGTTGGTACTTTGCCGAGAACACTTTCTTGTGTTGTGCTATAATACCCATTATTTTTTGTTCGTTTGCCTGCGCCTCCTCTGATAAATCGCCAATGGGTAATATGTGACTACTTATTACTTGCCCGCAATGCATTAAAACTCCATTAAAACTGCATGGATTTTCATATTGTCCAAAGTTCGAAGGGTTTCCCGATCACTTGTAATATTATATTAAATAGAATATTTCTAAAATTTGTCGACATTATTTATACATGCAAAATTATTTTAATAAACACCTCAAACATATTTTTATTGCTCATGTGTTTATATTATAAATTGATTAATTTTAACTATACAAATAATATCACTTTTTACAGAATTGCATATTACAAAATATTGGCGCTTCTTAAATTCTGGGGTGAACCAATGTCTCCAATGCCGAGTAGAAGTTTTCATCCAAGTAAGAACTCGCGAGATATTTCTGGAGGAATACGAAGCGCACCGTTATTTTTCGAGGTTCACAAAAGTAGTATCAACCAAATTTGCCAAACATATTCAATTTAAATTATTTAAAAGTTAAAATGATTGATGAATGAGTATTATCTTTTTTTTTCAATCAATCTTTTTCAACATTTTTTTCGGCAACATACCTATGATATAATTTGGTTCATAAAATACCAAAATACCATAAATAAGTACCTAAATAGAAATAAGTTAAAATATTTTTCAATCACTTATGAATTAAACCAATACAATATTATTTTATACAATAAAATTTATACAATATACAAAAAAATATACATATATATTTGTTTTTTGTACATGTACATATGTAAGTGTTAATGTATATTATATATACAGGGTGTTTCGCAAAAGAGGGGACAGAAGATTAGGGCGAGTAGGTTGGGTCGACACAAGAAAAAAATCGTATGGGAGGGGGAGGTTCAATTTCCCCCGTTTAGACGGGAGTGGCCATTTTATAAAAGTTCGACTTAACATCGAGAAAAAAAACATTAAAAAGGAATGGTTTGACCTAGATAACTTTTGCTTGCTGATTTTCAAAGCCAAATATCCTTCTTAATATCCTTTTTAAATTAGGTTCCTATATCAAACAGGTTTTGAGAGAATTAATGCCAAAGTTAAAATTTGGAAAAAAAATTCCGAAAAAAAATGTTTGGTCGCAATTTTACAAAACATAGATCCTTCCGGTTTGAAGCATTCTCTCTAGAACTGATTGAATTGAATTGAATTTTAAAAAAAATTGCGACTAAACATTTTTTCGGAATTTTTTTTCCAAATTTTAACTTTGGCATTAATTTTCTCAAAAACTGTAATATAAATATTATTATAATTATTTTGCCTCCGACTTGAATAAAGTAAGGCAAATTATATATCTACATACCTATGGCATTCCCCAAATTTTACACTTTGCATGTAAAAAATTTTAGGAAAGGCTTTGAACTGATATTAAATTTAATTTTTACCTATTTATAAATACATTTTTCTAATATAAAAACTTACAAAATTTGTCCATTAGTAAGTCCATTAAAGTCCATCCGAAGTAATTTTTTAGAAGTTGCAATATGATGATATGGGTCAAGAACAAAAAGAGTGTATTCCAGCACGGAGTGGATCAAATAATAAAAAAAAATTAAAAAATAAATATCGGTGCTTTAATTTTTTACTAAATTTGGAATGAATAATGCAGCTTTTTTGGCCATGGGTGTACATACATTTGATAAAAGTTTCAGGCACTAATTTCAATAGATTTGGACCGAAATTGTTTTCGGAAAGTGCGCAACTCAGGAGAATTGGGATGGACCACAATCGCAAAATCATATCTTACTGTTGAAGCTTCCCTGGTATTTATATTAGAAATTAACACCTCAGCTGCGCTGTGTGGAGGGTTGATAGGTTTGGGTGGGGTAGTGCTTAATGCATCAAAAGAGTGCCAGCGTCAAGCAAGGCTCCTTTTCTGTCTGTTTCCGGACACAGAAGTTAGGTCGATGCGTTCGGCTTGGGAAGAGATTTAACCACAACTAAGCCATATGCTACTTCGGTATAAAGTATTTGCTCAACTGCCTATGGTGGCATTCCCTATTGGATATGGGATATATATAATATTTGAATAGAATTAAAAATAAAAGAATATATTAAAACCAGAAAGAGTGCCTGGCCGAATCTTAAATGCCTTGCATTGTTAAGTTGGAACCCAGTTTTTGAACAACAATAGAATTGCATAGTGACATCTTGACCGATCCCATTTTCAATACCAACACGCAACAACAAAGAATATTTCTGCAAAATTTCATGCCGATATCTTCACCGGTTCGTCTCTGATCGTGATTTCCACAGACAGACGGACGGATATGGGACTCTAAATCGACTCGGGAGGTGATGCTGATCAAGAATATATATACTTTTCTATGTCGATCTTTATTATTTATATTTGTTAAACATTTCGTGACAAAATTAATAATAACCTTAAGAGCATAATTTTGTATGGACGAGACTAGACGAATGGAACGTCTTAAGTCACCTCATCTTGAAATTGAAATTTCCTGAGTTGTTTCGTCTTGTCTGATCACGCTTTGCCCACGTAAGTTTATAACGGGAACTCAATTGGAAGCACAGAACACTAAACACATTTGTGTTCGGTTATCTATATCTGATTTTCTTACTCAGATTTAATTTTGTCTAATTTATTTAAAGAAAATAACCCTAAAAGAATGGATGCAGTGAAATATTCCCAAGGACGTTTTAAATTCAATTTATTAAATAACTTAAATATACAGTTAGTTAACTTAATTTTCATTATACCCTACACCTCAAGGTTAAGGGTATATTCACTTTGTCACGAAATGTATAACGCATAGAAATAGAGAAGATATATGTATATAGAAAAGTATTGATCGTCACTTGAGTCGATTTAGCCATGTCCGTCCGTCTGTCTGTTGAAATCACGATCACAGGAGAACCGGTGAAGATATCGGCATGAAATTTGTTGAAATTTGCAGAAATGTTGTTTCTTATAGTGCGCAGGTTGGTGTTGAAAATTGGTCAATGACCACGCCTATTTTATATTAGAAATGTGGTATTAGCGTTTGTTTTTGAGTTATGGCAACAAAATTTCATTCCTGGATATAGAGTAGCATTATCCGTTAATATGCCAAATATGGGCATTCCTTATAACCACATATTTCCTGTAGTTTCAGTTTGTATTTCACTCTATAATGCTACTGTTTTGCAATGAGAAATCTGAATAAATTAAAAATGTAAATAAATAAATTTTAATAATTAATTAATGTAATTAATAATAAGATAATTTTCCAAAACTTTTTGGTGTAGGGTATGTAACATTCGGCCTAGCCGAATATAGCACTCTTACTGATTTTAAATTTATGGATGTCTCATCGAAGGAAAATATTCAAATCGATATTATTACTTGCAGCGAAGTACAGGATTTCATATAATATCACTGTTTGCGTTTCTATCATACCATGTAAAAAAACAGTTGATAGAATAATGTGGGGGCAACTTTAAATGTATCTCATACAGGGTGTAACGCATAAGATGTGCCAAAAAGCTAGGACAAGTACTTTAGGTCGAGATAAGAAAAAATCGTATGGGCGGGCGTCGAAAGAGGAAGGTATGCCGTTAATAATGAAAAACAACATCAGCCAAATGGCCACCACGACCACGCTTACAGGACCATAGCTATTCAAAATTACACCTCTTATTGGAAAACCCTTTATTATACATATTCATAAATGTACTTTATTTATTTGCGCAAATAAATAAATTGCATTTATGAATATATTTTTAAAACATTTTTTCAAGATTTTGCTTTTCAAGATTTTGTTTTTCAAGATTTTACTTTCAAGATTTTGTATTCCAGATTTTGAACCTACCCAATGTTTATCTAATCTATTAATATTACCTCTTGCTATCAGAAACGCATTTCATTGCAACATAATCTCTAAATTAATCTCTTTATAAAGCATGAATAATTTCCACTGGACTTAGTATCGATACCATACGTGAAGCGAAGACAACTGTAGAAATTCAACTAGCCACTGAAAATGGGTAACACTGCTGCATCATATGATAAGAAAGCTAAAATTTGGAATGGCGGCAAAGAAGTGCCGGTCTACGACCCCGATCGCTCCATTGGCGAGGCTATATTCAGGAGTATGAAAAATAACCCCGAGAATATTGTACAGGTAAAAATACCGAGGCGATAAAGTGCGAAATTCGGAATTATATACAAAGGATCCGTTTTTTCTAGATTTCTGACAGTGACGGCATCTCCTTGACCAGTGGACAGGCGCTGACAGCCGCTATACGCATTGCTCAACATTTCAAAAAGATGGGACTGCATCATGAAGACGTGATCGGCGTCTTGGCGCTAAACACGACATACCTCATGCCAATGTCCTTGGCTTGTTTCTTCAACTGCACTCCATTCCATGCCGTGAATCCTGTACTCGATGATAGTAATTACGAGTAGCATCAATAGAACCTACTCACTTTCCCCACTCTTGCTTTATTCATAGAAACCTTGACGAATATATTGGCTCTAACTAAGCCCAAGGTGATTTTTTGTGACGGCCAGGATTACGATAAAATACTACGAGTTTCAAAGTCTTTCAAGCCCCTGATTTACACACTATGTGATCACATCGAAGGCATGCCGAAGGTGGACGACATGTTGGAACCTTCGGAGACCGAAAGCGATTATAGGTTTATGAAATCTTCCATCTATCATTTTCATTTTTCTATCCTATCTACTCAATGATTTCAGTCCGCAACCTCTCACAGTAGGGGGTCGTCAATCGGTCGCCATACTTTGCTCTTCAGGAACCACCGGCTTTCCGAAAGCTATCTGTATCTCGAATAATCGGATCTTCTACAATTTATAGTATGTTTCAATTTCGCTGGATCTGTAATTATAAAAGCCCATTATGTAATATTAACATTTCTTTTTTGTGCAGCAATTTTAACAAGGAGGACGTATTGTATGCCGCCAGTGCACTCGATTGGCTATCGGGTGTCATATTCTGCATCTCCAGTTGTTTGTATGGCTGCGCCCGCTTGATTTCAAGTAAACCTTATTCCACGGAGAGCTTCATTGACATGGTGCGGCGTCACAAGGTTACCATTTGCTTTCTTCCCCCTCCCCATGTTGCGTTGATATTTAAGTGTTCCTCCGCCACATTCGAGAACTTGGCAACCATCCGAATGTTTTCTGTAGGAAGTAGCTTTATAGCGTTGAGCATTGTCCAGAGATTGCATAATCTTTTGAAAAACTCTGCAATTGGGACACTTTACGGCTTGACCGAATCGGGGTTGTTGTCGTCTAAAATTGCGATGGACGGAACTAATTCGGTGGGAAATTTACTGCCGGGAATACGTGCCCGCATCGTGGACGACGACGGCAACAATCTGGGTCCGAACAACGTCGGTGAGATATACGCAACTCACGGCAAGCCTTGGAACGGTTACTATGGAAATCCCAAAGACTCGTTCGATATACGGGATGAAGAAGGTTGGTTCCGAACCGGCGACTTAGGCTACTTTGATGATAATCAATCGCTGTATATCGTGGACCGCAAGAAGAACATACTGAAGTACAATGGAATGCAATACTGGCCCACAGAGATCGAGAACTGTATCGCCGAAATACCGGAGGTGGAAAATGTCTGTGTTGTGGGAATCTATGATGAGAGCTGTGGTGATGCTGCTGGTGCTTTGGTGGTGCCGGTAAAAGGCAGCTTGCTCAATGAACAGTATATAAAGGATTACGTGGTGGAGCAACTGATTATGCCGCACAAACAGCTGAATGCGGGAGTGTTATTTGTGGACAGGTTTCCGATGAATCAAAACGGAAAAACGATAAATAAAGCGGCGAAAGTATTATTTGAGTCAGGAATGGCAATCAAAGTCAAATACTCATAGTTTTGAGTTGCGCTAAGATATGATATAAATTATACGATATTGAATACAAATATGTTGAAAGTGTTAAAACTCGTATAATAAAGAATGTTGCGGGAACAAGAAAAGAAATCTGTAGAGGCATTTTATAGGGATGGGAATAAATGAAAATAGTTGGAGTACTTTTTTCCGTTAAAGGAACCTATGTAAATCTGCGGTTGGTGTATTTTAGAGTTGACAATAATCTTTATTATTTCAATTGAGCATTGCTCCTTGTTCAATGCTCAATTTTCGACCGATGGTGAAAAGATACTGTAACTTTGGGTACTATAACTCCACCTCTTATTGTTCTGTTCATGAAATGTTGGCAGGACGTCTGTGAAGGATGTACCTTTCCAACCCATGTCCCGCTAATGGATACTTTTGCGCCACTAGAAATGCAATTATTGTGAACGTCATGTTTACTCTGAGACACAGCATATAAAACTAAGGAAAACTACATTTAAATTTTGAGGAAATTAGGTGGGCAAAATAATGCTAAAAAAGAAACAGGAACAACTGAAGAGCAATTGAAGTTTTCAGCAAAATGAGAAATGAGAGTGAGCGCCACTGTTTTGTTTAAGCATCAGTTCTTTAAGCATCATATTCGTAATACTTGCTTATCCATTTTCTCCTCCGTTTTGCACTAGTTCAATTTTTATTTTCACTTTCAAAGCTCTGCAGCCTTACGACGGCGACACTTGTCGGGAATCTTTTTATTGTGACCTGATTTAGAAGGAGCAAATGTTTTTCAGGCAGCGAAGAGAATCATTGTCGTTCCTTTTCAATGACCAGTGCTCGTCACTGTTGTTTTTGTTGGTGTTGGCATCACGTGATCGAATGTTGCTGACATTTTCTCACTTTTGTTTCTTCCTAAAATTTTTCGTCAATTTGGTGGAACTCACTGAATGCATGCGCATTTAAAATAATAATTTTGAATAATTCTAAAAAATGCTTCTATTCTGGGTCTTGTTTGGTTTTTTCTCAATTTATTATTCGTTTTATTTTATGCTTCTCTTAATTTAATCTTAATATTAAATGTAATGAAATCAAAAGTTTATTAAATGAATAAAAGTAGGAAATGGAAATTGCGCAAAATCGGTCAACGACCACTACAGTAATTGTTGGGTAATTGGATCAGTCAATACCATGAACAGAAACAAAACAAGGCGAATTCCTCATTTTAACCATGAGAGCTTTGATCTTCAAAATAATTTAATTAAACCCAGTGGCGTAGCTAGGTAACCAAGGGCCCTGGGGCAAATTAAAAAATGGGGCCCCACTACTATGTAAACTGATTAGGTTTTATCAAATAAAAATATGAAATATACAAATACTTTAAAAATGCTAAGCTACTTAAGCTCTTTTGGTGCACTGCAGGGCAGGTAATAAAAATATTAAGCAGTAACAACATAAATTACAATTAATACTTGGTGTAGGTTTGGCTAATAAAACGAAATAGAGAAGATTCAAGGGTTTATTATATAAAGGTCGGGCCTACCAATTATATTTACAATTTTTCCCTAGGTTTAGTTCTCGCCAAAGTATCAATGACTTCGTTTAAATCCAGGCTTGATGCGGTTTTGTTTTCAATTGCTATTAGCGATAAATATCACTATCCGTCAAAGTGACAACAATGCCAACCTACAGAAAGAATTTAGGGGAATTCCCTAGGCATAACTTTTGAATTTCTCTCAACTGAGTTGTTATGATAAAAGTGGGGTTGCAACCTGTCATATTTATTTTGAAAATGGGAGAAATTTCCAAAAGTTCAGTTCGATCGAGATTTCTGGTAAGAATTCGAGGGGACCCGGGGCACTACCCCACCTAGCCCCTAGATAGCTACGCCACTGATTAAACCCCATTGAAGAGGCGTAGCTTTATTGTGTTCAAGAAAATATGCACGTTATAATGAAAGCGGCACTAGAAATGATTACTGCTTGTTGTGAGGAGAAACTGCCAGAAAAGGAGGATGTAGTGAAATTCGCAAAATAATTCTCAAACATTTAAAACTTGCTAATGAAGGGGAACTCATACTCATAAGTCTTTGCTGCGATAGTTGTCCAGGTTAAAACCGAAACAGGGCCATGTTAGCTATGCTGGTTTTTTCTCGAAAATTCTAATTGCAGTGAGAATTCATTTAACGCAACCAGGATGTACTTGGCGTACAATGTTCCATATATTGTACCAAAACACCACCACGGAGTCCTGATCTCAACCCCATTAAGTATACGTAGAATATGCTTGAGAAAAGGATCAGGGCGCATCATATTAGCTCAAAGTCTCTACTAAATGATGTTCTTCAGGACGAATAGGTGAAAATCGAACCTCGCTTTGTACAAAAAGTTGTGGAATCGGTGTCGGACCTTCTTAAAGCCCTTATTAAAAATATAGGCTACCCCACAAAATATTAAAAAAAAGTTCACAGTTTATAAGGATTTTTAGTTACTATGTTTGTGAGTGTACGAAGACTTTATTGGAACTAATTCAGTGACTTTGTTGCGATTTTAGTTAATAACTTTTAGATTAATTGATGAAATTGATTTATTTTTTTGTTAAATTGAAGGAAATGGCTTAATAAACAAAGCTGTATTAAATTCTTGCTACACATTACCTTTTTTATCAATAAAGTTTTGACAGAGTGCAGTACGAAGACTTTAGTGCAGCGGTCGGGGAACCGGGGTAAATTACCCCAAATGGGGTAAAAATGAAATTTTTGGGGGTAAAAATTAAACTTTTTTTGCTCTTCGCCATGGGTAATATCAACTTTTTGGGGTAATGATTAAAAAAGTTCCCCGACCGCTGCTTTAGTGGAACACTGTATATGAGATACGTATTCTGTATATTGTATCTTCTTTGGTATGGCTCAACGAGAGAAGGTTATTTGCTTTCATTTGGAATTGATTGGCATTGATCTTCACTCTTAACTAAATTTAGACGGGTTCTTTGGTTGTAACAAAGAATATATTTTTCTGTTCACATTTCAGAGTCTTCTGACTCAGGATTGTGTAATACCAAAAAATATACCAGGTCATTAAGTATGAATTCTGGATTTATGGATTCTGAGATTCAGGTCGCCCTAAATGAAAATTCTGCAGGAGCGATTCTTCTCGAAGATGAGGAGAAGATGGTCCCTTAAAACCATAGCTCATGACCCCATATCGGAATCCGAGAATAGCCAGCGAATTACTTTTTAATACAATACATTCAAGGGAACGATGTGTAATCGAGAGAATGTTCGGCCAATTGAAGCAATAGGACGATTTCCCATCCTACAATCAAAAATTAGTATGAAGACTGAGCTCATCCCATCTGTTATTGTTGCCTGCTTCGTTCTTCATAATATACCCAAAGTTATAAGCGATGTAGATTTTGAAACTTTTTCAGTAAATGCTGAAACAATCGAGGAACATATTCGGAGTATAGTCGCGGTCAAAACCGACGGGTTTAATTACCTTCTTAATGCCACTGTTTATAATAATAATCTTTTTATGTATATCGTTACGTATTAAAACAAGTAAGCGGGTTAACTTCGGTTTTCTATGTATATCTATCACGCTTCATTTTGTATCTTTTTCAAGTTTTGTATAGCCAATGTTGAAATATGAACTAAATATTACCATAAAAAGTACCATAAAATTTGTCATTAAAATCTGTTGTTTAAGCGTGATAAAGCAACGAGCAAACAGGCAAGAGTTTTATATACATTAATAATAAGATAAGATATGATAAGACCACATATTTCTTTTATTTGGGTTGATAATAGATTTTGTTCAATGCTAAAACATTGAGTTCTTCCTCATATAGGTGTTTGCCTTTATATTACTAACCGTTTGAATTTTCTAATAAATATCTGACGGATTCTGTTGGTAAATAAAAACAGCATCAGGAAATAGGGGACAATTCAAATATCTGGTGAAAAAAGTCAATACCTTTACCTGAGCTTCTGAAAATTATCGTTTTTTATTTGTTGATTTTGATGATCTATGTATGACTTTTTTTCAATGACATTATTGTTTTGTTGATTGTTTCTATTTTATATTTCAAATTAGAGTAATAATTTAATAATATTAATTAATAATAATATTATATTTAATATAATAATAATATTTAATATTTTTTTTATGCAACGATTGGATCGTTTCCGTTTTCGAGATGGCGACCTTAGCCCTGTTATCCTTATTAGGAAATGCACAATTTTTCTCTAAACAAAACCGGGGCATCGACCCAGGCTTGAAATATCTTTCCCCAATTAAATTTAAAGAAAAACGTCTTTCGCATTAATATAATGTATAAGAATTAGTAGTAATAAATTCTTCAGATAGGTTACATTTATGCACCCACCGCGTAAACAAAGTCGAATTAAAATCAGGAAATTGTTGTTGGACACTTTTCAAATTGGAAAAAATTGTGCTATGTTTTGCAATATTATTACGACAAAGGGAAAAACGATGCGCAAGCTTGTGAAAAAATTTGTGCTGTCTACGATGAAGGTGCTTTATCAAAATCTGATGCGCGGAAATGGTTCGCTCGCTTTCGTTCTGGTAATTTTAATGTGAAAAATTATTCACGCTCTGGTTGTCTAATCACTGGAAGAGCTGATGAAATTCTTAAAAAAGCCCAGCAAGACTTCTGAGCCACTTCTTGGATGGCCCGTTAAAAAATGTGAGTCAGTTTTAATGCATCCACCATATAGTCCAGACATAACACTTATTCCGATCTCTGCAGAACTCTCTGAATGGAATTAATCTGCTTTCAAAAGAAGCCTGTGAAAACCATTTGATTCAGTTTTTCAACCAGAAACCACAGAAATTCTTCACCGATGGCATCATGGCTCTACCCGAAAAATGATGAAACATTGTAGATAATATTTGATTTAAATAAATTCATGTTGAGACAATAAGAAAACCAGTTGAATTTTACTAAAAACACGCCACTTTCCCAAACTTTTATTCCAAAACAGCGCTGAACGTTTTTATTACCACCTTACCTCCACCTAAAGGAATATTCTTATAGCTTGAAGACGGTAACGATGGTTAAGTCTGCAGAGTGTGCTGGCCAATGCTGACATACTTTTAGGCTGTACTGTAATAGAGAAGCTTGAATCGATCACAATATGTGGTCTCGATAAATTCGAATATGGGAACATAGCGCTAAATGAAATCCAGCAATAATTCGCAATTTGTTATTAAGCATTATTAACAAAAATAATTCTTGAGATAGTTGCAAAAATCGATGCGGAAATGATTCTGTTCAACAAAGAAGCCAAAAGATATATATCTTTTGGATTGAAAGAGCTAGTGAACATCTACGTAGTAAAAGAATAGTTGTACGGGAGTGAAGATCACAGAGTTAAGAGAAAAACAACTAGTTACGAAACTAGTTATTGGTACTGAAGGCAAATAAACGTAACGGCATCCTTCACGCCGAGGGACCGACAACATAATACTTTCAACCATTGTGGTCCTTCTTGTCGAAGGACATATGTACATAACAGAGGCTACCAACAAATACCTCATGAACGTTAATAAAACTCCCTATTTAATAAAACAATTTATACGAGTTTATTTATCAGATTTGTTTATAAATAAAAACAAACATACATAAATTTATAAACTTTTGTATTTATTATTTAATATGAATTCATTTAAATATTACTAATAGATATAAGTATAACGGAACGTAAAATAACTACATATGTTCATCACTTTTAGCTATACAGGGTGATTCGCATAAGAGGGGACAAAAGACCTAAGATGGTGGAAAATTTACCCTTACAATTTTTTTCTTGTCTCAACTAAACCTACACGCCTACTAGCCTTTTGTCCAGACTTATGCGAATCACCCTGTATAGCCAGCGGTTGCTTTTAAAAATATTTTACTTTTAATAAATATGTTTAACACTAATTAAAAAAAAATTATTTGATACAATATTTTGTTTCTTGTTAGTTGGACTTAAGCTTCAGGGGTTGAAGTTAAACATTAGAATTCGCAAATCCATCAAAAGGGCCTATTTTATCTCCGAAATCTTGTAAATCATCGTCAGTAGATTCATCTGCTTCATCAACTACATCTTTTGAATCTGGGCATAACTGACAACGACTCTCATTTATACCATAATTTATACACGTTGAACCTACACATTCACAACAGCCATCATGGAACCATCTGGAATTTAAAAAAATATAATTTGTGCATATGGTTCACATAATTTTATAATTTGTTTAATTAAATAATATATTGTTGTACCTATTTATATGTGTTAAATAGATTTAATTTTAAAAATGTTTCAGATACAACAATAATATTGCATTCTATTAAATAATTTGGTCACAATATGAAACGAAAAAGGGTGGAACGCTATCTTCCGCCTGGGTAAAGCCTAAATAAATTACACACTAATAATCTGTGGGCGTATGTCGAACTGGGTGGACCATACCCATATTAGAATGAATGTATTATATTGCTTATAGATGAAAAGATATGTAATTTGTCTGCGTAACTCACAGCAGAAGAAAATCTATACACGAAAACACAGGAAGAATTTTTATTACATTTTCCCAGCGCTTTATGGAGTATGTCGGACACACTGACGCAGCTCCGATTTTTTTGTTGTTTTCGTTTCTGGTTTCGGATTTATAGCCCTTTAAAGTTTGAAAATTTCGTACCTATCTCCGAAAGTATAAGGGCTACCTACATGTTGTGGCCATGTTTGGAAAGGTATTCAAATTATCATTCATTTATGTGCGGCAATATGATATCGAAAAACTATTACTTTTCAAGAAAAATGAAATTTTAGATTTTTTTTATAATTTTTTTTCATTTATGAAGAAGTAATTCAAACTGATGTTGACAATACATGTTGAGGTCCACAACGACAAGCGATGTGAAATCGCCTTACGGATGCTGTCAATTTTTGTATCTTGTGACGTCATCAGCAAACGCAAAAAGATAAGGACAATGCGTAATCTTGTATTCTCTCATTCTTGAGGTTTTATAATCTACGAGGGTTGCCTTTTATATTTCGGAATTAGAGAGCAAAATCAAATATTAATCATCCAAAATCAATTTATTGTTTTTCAAAATATTCCCCATGAAGATCTATACACTTTTGCATGCGTTTGAACCAATTGTTCAAGCACTTTTGCAACTCTGATTAGACCGATTTATGAGCGATTGACAAATTGTGTGGGATGCTTTTCGGAACAACTGATTTTGCACGACCTTCACGAAATTTGTCTTGGAGTGAAAAACGACCACGTTTGAATTCACCATATCATCGATAAACTATGGTCCTTGATAGAGCTTCATCACCAAAAATGTAATTTACAGCCTTATCTCGTATTTTTAAACGCAAACGCAAACTCAAACGCGACTCAAACGCAATGCGTTTCAAATGGTATGATCAAACTTTTTCGAGTAGACTGCGTTTCAGTTTTGAGGAGAAACACAAACGTATACAAACTTTACGTAGTCTTGCAGACTTCCCCTGCTTGCAGAGCACAAAGAGTTACCATGCATGAAGCATGCTTAGCATTTTTACAAGTATTTTTTAGGAATCCCAATGAATTAGTGCTATCATTGATGTATGGCAACAATTTGTACAACAAAAGCAAATCTGATAATACGCACACAATGTTTACATATTGATATTGTGTTTATTATCGTGTGCTCTTTATGCGAGAGTGAATATAGCAGCAATATTCCTCGTGAGACTACCAGGGCGCAGCGTCATAGCGTGGAACAAAATACGGGGATACTCAGAAGAGGGACAAATCGGATATTTTACTTATGCCGGAGCTTCAGTAACTCGAATATTATTTGTTACTTATGTATGTGCATTATTTTATTTTATATAATGAACAGGTTTATGACGAACTACGCATGAAAAAATAAGTTTTTCTGAATCTTTTCGAGAAGGTAGCGCCGTGCATAAAAAAAAATTGTATGAGCCACTGTTCAGAATCACACCAAACGCGAGCATTTTGCGATCGTCTGGTTTGATAGACTTTTTCCACGAAATAGCTCATCCATCATGCCACAAAAACGTAGTGAAGTCTGCAAAACATGTAAATTACCAACAAAGCTGCGTTTGAGTTTGGTTCCGCGTTTCGAGTGCGTTTGAGAGATTTACAAATTTTTCTCTCTCAATTCATCGAAAAATACGAAAAGCACAAAACAAAACGCGAAATAAACGCAACGCGAAAAGATACACGATAAGGCTGTAAGTTCATCCATGCACTGTTGCTGAGTTAATCCACGTCGAAAGTTGTAAAAAATAATCGCACGAAAATGTTCACGATTTAATTCCATTTTTGGGCCGACATGAATCATTTAAGTTACTGTAAACAACACAAATAGCGCTCGTATGTCAAAACGTTCTGAGTACGTATAACCTCAAAAATGTCCAACTTTACGATAGAGATGTCAGTTGCCAGATTGCAACACTAGGGTTGCCAAATCCCGAAATATAAATGGCAACCCTCGTAAAAAGAAATTGGGTCATTTGGGGTATTTTAATAGAATTTTTAATCGTTCAAGTCTCCTAGACCGTATGAGATCCCACCGATGACATTCGGTTGTAAGTGTGTCAAATTCCCCTATATTCCCTTAAAATGAAGAAACCTAAATCCTGTTCATACCCAAAACGTGCAAATGTTTGCAAAGAGGGTCGAAGGACTTCAGACCAATATGCTTGAAATCCTTAAAACTGAAGGCTCTGGAAGAAGTACTATGTATAGTTGGCAACATACGCAGAGCAGGTCTACAGAGACAGTCTTCTTGGCATCGTGGAAAAATCAGAGTTGTGGCCCAGCTCTGAAAAGGATGAAATATCGACAGTAAAACGGATGACGGCTTCATACATAACTGATGTTATAAAAACGGTATTGTCGGATGCGCTAAACCCGGTACTAAACGGTTTTCCAATAAGATGTGTAATTTTGATATTCAAAGAAAAATGATATTTTATTGAGATAAATTATCGCATGTTTATTTTGTAATAAAGAGGAAGGTATGCCGTTAATAATGAAAAACAACATCAACCAAATGGCCATCACGACCACGCTTACAGGACCATAGCTATTCAAAATTACACCTCTTATTGAAAAACCCTATATATCTGCTGTCTCTGGCATCTCTCATCGAGCAGACAGGTTGCGGCCAAAACGAGCGTTAGACTAAGGCAAACCTCACCGTGAACACATTATGGATGAGCCGAGGTTGACTACATAATAGTTGAGGTATTGGTTTGATTGGTTTTGAGGTCTACTCTAATCAGCTGCTTATAAGTGCTAGCCAAAGTGCCGTAGCCAAATAATTGGAGAAAAATGTGCTGTTAACAAGTAAAATTTCATTTATGTTTTTCAGTATTCATGAACTTTGAAGTTTAAGTCTAAAATATTGACGTTGCAATTTCGACTGGGAACTGTGGGGATGGTTGTTCGCTATTTGGCACCTTATTGCTGATTCGTTGCCATCTAGTATCCTGAATATTTCGGGCGTTGACTCTCGTTAAATATTTCGGGTGTTAACTCTCCCCGCCTTAATTTTAGGTTTCAGGTTTCAAACCTAATTGGTTTCAACTGTTATTTCTTTGTTTGTATTTGGTTTTCTTATAGTCTGAAAATGAATTTATTTAATCCAAATATGGTCCATTATTTTCTACAATGTTTTGCCATTTTGCGGGTACAGCCATGAATGAAGAACTTCTGTGGTTTCTGATTGAAAAACTGAATCAATCTTTCTTTTGAAAGCAGCTTAATTTGATTCAGAGTTCTGCAGAGATCAGAATAAGTGCTATGCCTGGACTATATAGTGGATGCATTAAAACTTCCTATTTAAACTCTCACAATTTATGACGGGTCATCCTAGAAGTTGCTCAGAAGTCTTGCTGGGCTGTTTTAAGAATTTCATCAGCTCTTCCAGTGATTAGACAACCAGAGCGTGACTAATTTTTCACATTAAAATTACCATCACCAAAGCGAGCGAACCATTTCCGCGCATCAGATTTTGATAAAGCACCTTCATCGTAGACAGCACAAATTTTTTCACAAGCTTGCGCATCGTTTTTCCCTTTGTCGTAATAATATTGCAAAACATAGCACAATTTTTTCCAATTTGAAAAGTGTCCAACCACTGCACCAATTTCATTGTTTACACGCTGACAGTTAAGGACGAAGTGATAAGCCTTCAGTAGTATCGCTGCGATCAGTGTTGCCAGATGTGCAATACAAAGATGTGCGTTGAAAAATATCAAACAAATTTTGATCTTGTCTGATAACTTTTGTGTTCATAACATGCATACATTTCTGACAACACAATAAAAATTTGTATATCATGTGCGTACAACCCCAGTAAATATAATAACCTTGACACTCTGTTTAATTTGTTCTCCGATTTGTCAATTAACTTCAATTATTTTGTCCTATGTGGTGACTTCAATGTAAATTTGCTGTGTAACGATAGCTTATCTAGGTGCATGTATGACAACGTCTCAAAGCTAGGTTTATCTGTAGTTAACTGCACCGAGCCAACGCGGTTCTCGAATAAAGATACTCCTAGCTTGCTGGACTACTTTATTGTTTCTGATAAGTCTTCAGTGCTGTTGTTTGACCAAATTTATTTTTTATCTGACCATGACTTAATATTTTGCACTTTAAATATCAACATATTTAAATGGGATTTACATGGGATTTCCTTTAGTGACTTACTGGTCTTTAGAGCCACTAATTTCCTACACAAAATCATAATTTCCAAGGAGCCATCCTATCTGTTTCGTAGGCTTAGCTTTTCTAGATCGCAGCGCAACCGAAATATATCTAACGAAATATATTTAGTTACTCCTGCCTCACATCTGAGCGGCAATTTTTCATTAGCGCAATCAGGCAATGGAACTCTCTGCCTTACAGAATTCAGAGCATTAATGGCGTGGCTGCTTTTAAGGCTCAGTTATTTCATTATATTGTGGACGGTAATTTGAGCATCTCTACATCTTAGGTTTTTGTTTTTCTACGTCTTTTCTCCAGTATTCCTTATATCCTTCTTTTATCCCATCCCATCCATCCCATTTTTCTTCTTCTCTTTCTGTTGTATAGTTTGTAAATTGATAATAATTTTAATTAAATCTTTAATTAAATTAAATTTGTAAGTTCTAATTATACTGTTAATTTTCTTATTAATTGCCTATCATTTATATTGTTTTGTATTACCTACATTGTTACTTATGAATTATATCGTAAATAAGATTATTATCTTGTGGTGTAATTGGTTTAACAACAATAAATAAATAAATAAATAAATATATGTACATTAAGGGTTTCTTCTTCTCTTTCTGTTGTATAGTTTGTAAATTGATAATAATTTTAATTAAATCTTTAATTAAATTAAATTTGTAAGTTCTAATTATACTGTTAATTTTCTTATTAATTGCCTATCATTTATATTGTTTTGTATTACCTACATTGTTACTTATGAATTATATCGTAAATAAGATTATTATCTTGTGGTGTAATTGGTTTAACAACAATAAATAAATAAATAAATAAATATATGTACATTAAGGGTTTCAGCACAACATCACCACGCTGTAGCCGATGTTGTGCTGAAACCGAAAAATGTTTCCTCAGGTCATTTCGGAACAAAAACGTTCCGCGTCGAAGCCGATTTCTGAAAGCCCTTTAAGATTTTTTTTTTTATTTTTTCAAAATTTTTTAATTTTTCAAAATTTTTTATTTTATAATTATTTAAATATTTACATTTTTTAATGTAAGTATATGATTATAATGAAAATCACAATCTAAAAAAAAATAGAAAAAAGAAAATATTTTTATTTTTTTAGAACTTATCTCAAACTGATCTGATCCCAAACTTAATTGCATTTGACGCGAAACCTTTTTTAACGATATTGAAAATCTAAAGATGCAGTTCTTATTGTTTTTTTATGCACTACATGGTATGGATAGGGCCATTTTGATATTTTCAAAAATTGTAAAACAGTTGTATCCCTAATGTACATATCGCGTACCCTTGTTTCAAAGACTTTTTCTTATCATGACTTTAATTCAGGGTTCGGAATATATCCCTCAAACGAACAACTTTTTTTATATCCCTCACAAAAAAACGATCACAAAAAATGAAAATCTGTTTTGACTCATGAGCGATTTCTATTTTTTCATCTTAGTTCAAAAAAATACATATCGCTCACGTTCAAAATAATTTCGATCTTCCAACAAAACTATCACTTGGGATGAAAAAAATTCTTATCTTCAAATATTTCGATCCCTCAGAGCTGGGCCACAATACGGCAGCGACAGTGTCAGTGTTTCTCTCACTTTCACTGTCAGCCTACAATGAAAACAGTGGCAGCGCGCAGCGCTATCTGTCATTTGTCATTTATTTTCACATTTGTATTAATTTGAGTATTTGTTTTGTTTCATTCCTATAGAATAAGTGAGATTTTTTCTAAAAGGGTTGCAACACTTTTATTCAAAAAATGAGAGGTTTTAATTTCACTGCTCACTGCCGGACTAGAGTCTATAATTTTTCCCCTACTCGGCAGTGTTTTTTCCCATAAGGTTTGCATGGTTAGAGAAACACTGACACTGTCGCTGCCGTATTGTGGCCCAGCTCTCAAGTTGAAAACATTTCGTTTGTTGACGAATAGCGATCGCAGAAGATGAGAAAACTTCGGCTTCGTACCATAACGATCTTCGGTGATGAAAAAAAGGCTGCGCAGGCAAAGAATCGATCTTTGAAGATGAAAATAATTTCGACGCAGGGATCGAAAAAAGCAGCGGAACAGCATGGGTTTTGTTGGTGTTTGGATGGTTTGCTTCGCGGCAGAGACTATGTTTGAATATGTTTTTGTTGGATTTTGTTGGATTTGTAGAAGTAAATACGTTAAATATTAATATGTAAAAATATTAATAAGTAAATTTGTTTTTTTTTAATAAGTAATTCTAATATATTTTACACATATTCCTATTACAAATTTTAATTATGTATGTATTAAGTAATGTATTAGAAAAACATTAATTGAGAGTTTTGCTGGAAATGGTTAACCCTTTCTGCGAGCTCGTTACGAATATATGCAATAAATTTTGCAGGTAGGCATTTGAAGACATATGTACATGTATGTATGAATGGAAGGCATATTTGTATATCGGCCTTAAAAATAATTACTTTTGGAATGAAAAAGGATTGGTAACAACAGGTAACAAATTTTATAAAGGAAGAAGTGTTTGAATTCATGTTTCAAATGTCCGTCGGATAATAAAATTGATGAATGTAACGCGTCACAATCAGTGCTTTCAATCGAGGAGCAAATACTCTCAATTAATGTTTTTCTAATACATTACTTAAGACATACATAATTCATAATAAAAATTTGTAATAGAAATATGTATAAAATATATTAGAATTACTTATGGTAGAAAACAATTTACTTATTAATATTTTAACATATTAATATTTTACGTATTTACTTTCACAACTTTCCCTCACACCCTACACCATGCAAAATTAATTTTAATTCATCGTATACCAAATCCAACAAAAACATATTCATACGAAACACAAACAAACCTTCATTCCCAAGCAATTGTCTCTGCCGCGAAGCGAACACCAACAAAACCCATGCTGTTCCGCTGCTTTTTTCGATCCTGCGTCGAAATTATTTTCATCTTCAAAGATCGATTCTTTGCCTGCGCAGCGTTTTTTTCATCACCGAAGATCGTTTTGGTACGGAAGCCGAAGTTTTCTCATCTTCTGCGATCGCTATTCGTCAACAAACGAAATGTTTTCAACTTGAGGGATCGAAATATTTGAAGATAAGAATTTTTTTCATCCCAAGTGATAGTTTGGTTGGAAGATCGAAAATATTTTGAACGTGAGCGATATGTATTTTTTTGAAAGAAGATGAAAAAAGATATTTATCAATGAGGATGGAAATATTGTTATCTTCAGTGAGGGATATGAATTGAGCGATATAAAAAACCCTGCTTTAATTCCATTAACTATACTGAGCTTTCTTGTGATCTTACCTCCGTTTCGTGGAATCAAACCTGGTTTTTTTCTACTGTAGATGATAAGCTTGACTTCCTTATGAGAAACATCAATAATCTATTTCTTAAGAATGTGCCTGTCAGAACTGTTACTAACAAAAACATATCCTGTCCTTGGTTCTCATTTCGTGTACAGGAAGCCATTAATAAGCGGAACAAACTACACAGCATGTGGAAAAAATACCTTAGTCCATATAGGTGGGAAAACTATAGGCGAGCTAGAAATGCGGCCAACTTGATAACTAGGCAATCTAAAGCTAAATACTTCAGTAAAAAATTTAGGAGTTCCTTGCCTTCCAAGATTCTTTGGAGAAACTTAAAAAAGTTTGGCATTTGTGCGAAAGAATCCTCTACATGTGCGCTTGATCCTAATGAACTTAATAACTACTTTAGCACTAATATTATCTCAAACAATAGCACTTCTGCCTCCGATCGTTATACGCGGAATACATTTGATTTTGCTGCATTCAGTGAAGCTGATGCTGCAATTTCCTTAATGAAGATAAAATCAAATGCTCGGCTGTGATATAATAAGTTATCTCAACGCAAGAAATTGTATCTTTCTGCATAAGCTTTTGGTTACAAAAAAACCTATGTATCTTTATGAAAAATTGAGGTTTGGTCAATTGAGCAGAAACAACCTGCTAAAAATCCCTCGGTTTAGCACATTAATCTCATCAAGACTCTTCTTTGTGAATGCCATAAGATTGTGGAACTCCTTGCCACAAACGTTGAAAACTATCTCCCATGGGACGCGTTTTAGGGATGCTGTTCTGAAGTACTTCATGTCTAGATAACTGCTGCTGCTGCTATTCAGCTTACCTCCACACTGCACCATTCTTCTTCATTCTAACTCTTCACTCTACTTTCCTCTCCGCTCTCTACTACTCTATTCTGTGTTCTTCTTTCCATAACTCTTTATAGTATTAATTTTCTTCTTCCTTGTTATTTTTGTCTTTCTTTTTTTCCTTTTAGTAATAACTAGATTCTTAAGAACATATGTATGTAAGAATTCTTAAGAATATATATTTGATCTCAATCTGTTAACATAAACAATTCGATGTACGTTAAAAGAGCCATGCTCTTATTGTGCATATATATACGAAAATAAATAAATAAATAACGTACTCAACATTCACATGACAAAAACAGGTATATGCATGATGACAACAGCGTTCTTTACCGAACCAGAAACATTTTTATTTTTACTCATGTTTCAACTGTTAATGAGCTCGGTGCGTTCTCTTTGCGATTATTAATTTTCAATTCGATTTTTGTAATTTTATTGATCGACATCGGCATCGATTTTTGATATTGAATTTGACTTCTTATTTGGATTAGTTGGCGATTTATTGATTATGTGGTCGAGCGTTGTCATGGTGGAAAACAACACTTTTCCTATTATTAAATTCCGGATGTTTTTTTTTAAGTGCCTGGCCTAATCTCTCTAGTTGTTCACAATGGAGTTAAGAATCAATTGTTCGACCAACTGGAAGTAGCTCATGGTGAACAATTCCCTTCCAGTTCCACCATACACACCGCATCACCTTTTTCAGCGTCAATCCTCGCTTTGCGAAGGTTTGTGACCGCTCTCCATGCCTTGCCCACGATTTTTGACGCTTCCGAATATCATACGTGACCCATTTCTCACCACCGGTTATGACATGTTTTAAAAAAGGCTGGATTTCATTGCGTTTCAGCAGCGCATAGCAGATGTTAATTCCGTCTATCATGTTTTTCTCGCTCAACTCATGAGGAATCCATATATCGAGCTCCTTTTTGTGGCCAGCCTTGTGTAGATGGTTTAAAACAGTTTTGTAGTCAATACCTAGCTCCATACCACTATCGTCACTGCTGATATGCTTATCTTTCTAAACTTTTTCAAAAATTTCATCAGCTTTTCCAGTGATTGGACGACCAGAGCGTGACTTATCTTTCACATTGAAATTAATTGATAAAGCATCTTCACCGTAGATAGCACAAATTTTTTCACAAGCTTGCGCAGTGTTTTTTCCTTTGTCGTAATAATACTGTAAAATATAGCGGAATTCTTCATTATTCTCTTCTGTTATACCTTGCACTGCTCTTGAGTTTAGAATTTTTTCCTGGACGCATTTGGAGAACTTATCTATTGCTGGGAGTAGAATATTTGTGTTAGTGTAATATAGGTCTATGTGTGTGATTTGACCTCGGAATTATGGAATAGGAGTTTCACTTAAAGGAGGTGTATTAGGGTGTCGGTTATATTTGTTTTCGTTACATATATTTTTTTACCACTTCATCTATTTTTACCTTCATTCGGGGGAGTACACTTTCATGATGAGCTGAAGTTTGTTTTCGAGACTATTTCTATTTGCGCCGTTGTGTAAATTTATGATCACTTCATACTATGTATTTTCATCCGTTATATCCTCGACTATTCGTCTTGCGTATCTGATTTTATATTTTAAAAAGTTAGGTAGACCTCTTGGATTTTCCCTAATATATGTAGCAATTGCATTTGTGACAGAGGGACTAAGATGTTTTTTAGAAGTTATAATGGTTTTTCTTTTGAATGACTCATTTCTTTAATGAAATGCCTATGGTAGGTCAGAAAATCTATTTGGAATTCATAAAAAATTTGATTTTTATAGACATTCACAAGTTCTTCTGCAATTTGAATTAAGTTTTCGCCTGAAGTTGAGCCGCTATTTTGAGATATTGTCATGAGATATTGTATTATTTATTTCATTTATTTTTGGTGAATTTGAAAGGCTTTCTGCTACGATGTTTGATTTTCCTGGTTTATAAATTAATTCATGATTATATTTCTCTAATATGCTTTTTTACCTTTTCATTTTTGCGATAATATTTTTCTTGCTTAATGCAAAGGTGAGTTGACCGAAATATGCTAGCCGCTTTTTTAAGACTAAAGGGGAATTTTGTGCATACTTTCCGCCGTCGTCTAGATCTTGAGGGATATAATGCCATCTTTTAAAAGAGCGTATATTTGTTCATCTAATACTCGTTTTAGTGATGCTGGATATGGATAGTTGCGTGAGTAAACAAGTGTGTTTGTATTGATTCTATTTAAAAGGAAAATCCTTCAGTTCTCAAGAAGCAGTGAAGGATGCCTCTTGGGATTTCAATGCCTCTCGCCCCACAGACTTCTTCGCTGCAGGCATAAAAGTTACCGTGGAAATGGCAAAACACCATCCATAGCTTAGGCGCATATTTTAATTAATCATATTGTTACTTATTGTAAAACAAATAAACTAATCTTTCGTTTCAAAATCGGACATTTCATACTTAATGACTTAATATTTAAATTTCGGAAGCAACACACATACATACCTATAGCTACTTGCACCGGTACTTCTACATGTTTGTCTACATTTATTCCAGGAAGTACATTGGTCCAAATAAATAACAGTACAATTGACTGTAACTAAATTTCCCTTTTCATTTATGACTTCATCCAGGCGCTCAACATTCGATTCTGAAAACAAAAACTAAATTAGGAAGAAATACTTTGAAATTTAATGCAGATTACAGTGATAAATCTATGGTAGATAGATAGATAAGATCTATAGATAGGTAGATAGTGATATTATAAATATTTCAAAGTTTACATGACCAAAGCTTGGAAGTACGATATCATTATAATATTTTGTTTACATAACCAAAGCTTGAAACCTTATTTGCATGACCTAAGCTTAGTACGATAACAGTATAATATTTGTAATGATTTTTATTACAATATTATGATAGTCAAATAAACGTATGCAGCTTATTGGTTTCTTAAGCTAACCATAGCGACTAAGGACGACAGTCTCTACGATCATGAACGGTATAAATATTGAGGAATATATGTTGATTATTGAGTCGATATGTTTGTAGAACTCTTTGGGATTTGATAATTAGCGAATTGCACTACGGGAGCTGGAATCAGCAGGAGGGTGATTTCCACCATAATTTGTGCAAAAGTTGCATAAAATTAGAATAAATTCTAAAAAAAATTTGGCTACCATTTTTTAAAAGTTAAAAAGTATAAAAAGTTATGTAAGAAAACGTTCGTGGCCTTGGTTTAGTAAAATTCAACTGGTTTTCTTAGTCTGAAAATTTATTTATTTAAACCAAATATGCTCCATTATTATCTAGAATGTTTCGTCATTTGTCGGGTAGAGCAATGATGCCATCGATGATGATTCGGTGATTTTTCGAATTCGGTCACTATAGGACGAAACGGGCCAATATGTTTCCTGCTTTAGAAATAGAACGCATCACAAGCAAACCATTCGATGCGATACACAAAAATTTTATTCTTTTTGATATCCCTGAGCTCACAATAGTTCGTTGTGATTTTCCACCTAAATATAACGCAATCACACTATTACGTTTGAATTCCATTTCGAATAACTTTGGGTCTATAAAACTTGACGCAATTGCTTGTGGTAGCTTTTATACAATGTTGGCAGATATACCGGTGTGAAGTTGGTAACACTTCAATCGCCTAACCCTGTACATAAACATACATTAAATTAAAAATTAAATTAAATTAAATAAACAATTCAGATATAAAAACATATAAATATATGAACGTGTTACAAAATATTAAAGTTTTTAAACGAAGTCAGCATCTATGGGTTTTAAAAATAGTTCTTCTGCTTTATTACTCAAAGGTGTAGAAGTCATATTATAATATATTTTTTCCTCAAAGATTAAATGTAAAGATCAGATGTAATCAGAAGCATTCTGAACAAATCCTCATTCATGCTTTGCAGTGAACACTTTCTTGTGTTGTATTCTCTATAACACCTGTAGTCCTTGTTAGGTTTTTTTTAGCTTCCTCCGACACTTCTCCAATCGGCATTATATGATGATTTATTATCAACTTTTCCATCGACCATTGTCATCTAACGCCTTCAGGGCAAGTGTAAGTCGCCACTAGAATCTCTCTACCTTTCCTCAATTACTGTTACCAGTTTACCCTTTCTTAAACCAACCAATTATTTGAATTAAAAAGAAGTATCAGAACGTTATGTTTATTCTGCCTTTAAAGAATTTAAGTGGCTCGCTGTAGTTAGTACTACATACATGGTAGAAAATATTTTTGAAGGTCGTCGAAAAAAAGTATAAATAGTTTGTTTATTAAAAAAGTACAGTACTTACTCAGATAATATTTCACATCTTGTTCTAACTTTGGACTCGAAAGAACTGTATCAAAATCAATCTGAAATGTAAAAATGTTCCAATCATATTGATCTGGTTGTGATGAAATAAGTGCGTTGAAGAGTTCCGGGACTCCATCAAAATCCTCGACATGAGATTTTTTTGACAGAGAATTTCTTGTGTCATTAGGTTTTGGACAAAGTTCTGGAAATATACAAAATATGTAAATTAAATTAGTCTGGATAGTTTTTTAGATTAAAAAAAATTGTATTCTTACAATTAGTAATTCAGGACCTTGCTCACTGACTTACTTTCACAAGACTGACTTTTCTTTATTCATCAATTAAAATGGAAATATTTTCATTTACATTAATTTATTAGACTTTGATTCTAACTTGAGATCGTTAAACTTCGACCCTAGTTTTACACAATTATTAGAATTGTATGAGCAATTTTGGATACTTGAAACATATAATATGAAGTAATGTTATTGTACAATAATATTTTTAATGCAAATCAATTATTTCATTTGCATATGAAAAGCTGAAAAATGTGAATACATATATGTATTATATTATATGCGTGATGTACATACATACATACACCATCCATATTTTTCCGGCTTCAGCGTTTCATTTGCAACAGGATTTGAACTAACAACTTGACTGGCAGATCGTATAGCTATTTCGGAACATGCTAACCTTCCTCTTCAGCGATCTCTGTGGGTGTCTTTTTATGTACAACATTCGCTATATCGTCGTTTGCAAATAACTTTTCGAATTACAAACTGTTGAAGAGACTTAGAAGCAAATAATTGTAAGCACACCACAAGCGTTTTGTCAAATTTGTTGCTTTTTGTGTTTTACATGCTCTCTCTCTCTCTCTCTATGCAGCCCAGTTTCGGAATCAAGCATGAGATAGGAGCATTTTTTTGGTGTATGAGCGCGCCACGCTCTTTTTGTGTATTGTTATTGTAAGTGTGAAAGTCTTTCATCAATAAGTTAATTTTATTATTTATCGCGTTAAACTTTATACAGTTTGTTTTTTGATTCGTCTTATTTTACACCCTCTTACAATTTTGATTATAAATTTTAATATAGGGTCTTTAAATAGTAATGTCCGAACTTTGACGGCATATTGCTTGTCGACGCTTGTGTTTTACATTAGTTGCCACTTTACCTAAATTTTTTTAGGTAAAATGTTTTTTTTACCTAAAGTCTAAATAACATCCGGAGAAACTCACTGTTTTTGTGGATTTTGGTCAGGCAGCATAATTGCGCCGTACAACTTCCGGGACGAGAATGGTCAAACGATGACTGTCAATGGCGTACGGTATCGTGCCATGATGTGACTTTTTGTGGCCTAAATTAGATAACATGGAGCTGGGCTGCATGTGGTTCCAAGATGGAACGTGTCACACATCACGTGTTATACTTGAGTTACTGCAAGAAAGGTTTCCAGAACGCGTTATGTCCAGAAGAGGCGTTGTGGAATCACCGCCAATTTTCTAACAAACCAACAACATTTCGCCAGCTTGAGAGATCCAGTGAGATGTGGTGTGTATCTAGTCCGACTTATGAAATAGAGTCCTGCAATATTTGAGCTGTCGGATCGAGTCCTGCAGACAAAGTATGTAAATATATGGTATACTTTTATCCCTAATAAATGTTTTCGGTAATTACAAAAATTACTACAATAGCAAAACTAAAAATTTACAAAAGGAATTATTATTTAATACATATCAAAATCAATTCTTAAATTTGTATTTTTAGGTTCAAGATATTCATTTATTTCGAAAAGATCAACATCTTTGTTTTTTAAATGATTTCAAATGATTTGTGTGGGGCTGAAAAAATGTTTATTATCTATCATTGTTTCATTTTCAAAGGTAAGTATAAGTGTGTTCCTTTTAAATTATTTTTTGTTAATTGTGTTGTGTTGTTGCGAGATATGAGTATTACACCATCTTTAGTAATTACTTTTTCTTGGTTCTGTTCTTTTATTTTTGTACATTGTGTGTGTTACGCCAAAAAGCTCCGCTCGCCAAACTGCCTCTCCTGATCTGCTGAAGACGGTGTTCTCTTGCAACACTAACGTTCAGACGCCCAGGAGAGGCATGTTAAAATCTTGACTGTGGGCTGCTCTGCTCCAGCCTCGGAGGTTTGACCTCTTTCAGTCTTGTTTTAGCCACCACGGAGAAAACAGCGTACTTATATGTTTCCAATCCTCCAAAAAATGGTTAGCAACTCGAATCGTGAATAATGCAAAATTGTATTAACAACTACAATAAAAGAGCTTAGTACGGAAGTTCCTGCGCAACTAAAGTCGAAAGTGTTGAAAGCACCCTTAACAAGATTATAATGATACACCTCGACGATTGTTATACAGGTCCGATATTATTGTAGCTGGGCTGCCTATGATGTTGGAAAATTTGACTCAAGCTATTGCATCCATTGGTGGTTTTTATAATGTTGCGACCAGTGCTACTGACATTCATTCCGAACTCTGCAGAACTCTCTCAATGGAATTAAGCCGCTTTCAAATAAAGCCTTTGAAAGCCAGTTGATTCAGTTTTTTTAACCAGAAACCTTTGTTGATGGCATCATGGCTCAACCCGAAAATGGCGTTAATAATGTAGGTTTAAATAAATTAATTTTCAGACTATAAGAAAACCAGTTGAATTTGACTAAAAAAACGTCACGAACTTTTTCAAGACAAATCAAACATCAAAAGAAGTTCATGCTGTCAATTTGATGGGATCACAAAGGTGTTGTGTATTTTGAGCTGCTTCCACGTAACCAAAGGATCACCTCAGATGTTTAATGTCAATAACTGATGGAATTGGTGAAAGCAATCAAAAATAAATGGCCAGAATTGGCAAACCGCGAAGGAATCGTGTTCCACCACGATAACAACCCGATCTTTAGCAACCCGAAGAAAATTATTGGAGCTTAGTTGGGAAGTTATATCACATACTCCATATAGCCCTGACCTTGCACCCTCAGACTATCATCTATTTCGAAGCTTATAAAATTTCTTAAATGGTAAAAACTACGCTAAAACGATGACCTCACAACGAACTTAGTTGAGTTTTTTGCTGGTTAAAACCAGAAGTTCTATGAACGGGGAATAATGAAGTTACCAGAAGTATGGCAAGTGGTCATTGTATATAAAAAAATCGTTTTATTTCATATTAAAAAAATCGAAATTACTTTCTTGCCGACCCATTAGAACTCTGACAACACGCCATAACACAGGCGATACTTTCGAACCTCGCTTCATAATGCGTTGTCGAAATTCTACACACGACGAAATGAATCGCTAATTTCATCTCGTCACCAAGTTTCACACCTCGTGATCAAAAGCCACCCCAGAGAACTAGTAGATTGTACCTACACATGATAAACGCTGATTAAATAAAGATAACATTAACCAGAAAGAGTGTTCTTCAGTGGACTTCTGGACAAAATTTCAACCGCAAATTCGTTCTACAAGGTGAGAAATTTAGCTTAAAAGCATGGATGAATTTGTATTCACTATAAAAAGTAGGCGTGGTAATGGTCCGATTTCTCCCATTATCAATACCAATGAATTTCTAATGTTAAACAATATTCGTATCAAGTTTGATGAAGATATCTCTATTCGTTCTCTTGTAATCGTGATTACCACTGACAGATAGGCAGCCAGACGGTATAACAGGGTAAATCGACGGTAAATCGACTCAGGAGATGAATCAAGAATATATATACTTTTGTATACCTGTCACGCCTCCTTTAATGCGTTACAAACGGAAGCGCAAAGTGAATATACCCTCATCACTTCGTGTGTAGGGTATAAAAACAATATACAAAGGGTCCTCAATATAAAAATTTTCTGAACGAACCCTGGAGAATGGGCGAGCTTCATCCCAGCTATAGATTCGTTCGTTAGATAGTTCCTTACAATATCGTTCAGAAGTAAATGTAATGAAATGTGCTATATATCATTGAAGAGAGGACGCCAGGGCTTTTTAACGATATGATGGTTTGATGCGTGCAGTTGTACAACTTTGGCGTCAGAGGTCACAAAATTTTGAACGCAAATTTCGATCAATCGTAAATATAAGGCGGTTCGATAAGTACTTAGCCTCATCACCCGAAGGTCGTCACGATCGCAAGAGAAATTTACTACCGTGTAGTGACAGCTACTGTCAAAATTTCGGCCGAATCAGACTCGTAGTTTTGTTTTAACCGCGTGTGGAAGATTCTTGTTTTTGGAAGGGAAATCGCGCAGCTAATCAAAGAGCGTTTGGATGCTGTGTACGGTGACTCTTCTCTTTCGAAAACAAGAATCGAATCACCGACCAATTTTACTCTTTTTCCATTTTTCTAAAATACACGGACACACCCGCTTCCACACGCGGTCAAAACAAAACTACGAGTCCGAGTAGAGAGTTCAGACCCACTCCAGTTGATAATCCTGTGATTGTCCAGCGGTGACCGGGATTTAAGACCTACTCCAGCTGATGGTTCTTTAGTTGTCCAGCGGTGGCCGGGGAGTTAAGATCCACTCCAGCTGATGATCCTGTGGTTATCCAGCAGTGGCCGGGAGTTGAGACCACCTCCAGCTGCTGACTCTGATGATGTCCAGCGGTGGCCGGGGAGTTAGGACCCACTCCAGCTGACGATTCTTTGGTTTTCCAGCGGTAGCCGGGGAGGTAAGATCCACTCCAGCTGATGATCCTGTGGTTGTACATCGGTGGTCGGGGAGTTAAGACCAACTCTAACTACTGATTCTGATGTTGTCCAGAGGTGGCCGGGGTGTTAAGGCCCACTACAGCTGTGGTTTTCTCTTTGATCGACGTTACCTACCATGGCTGCTAAATTTCACCAGCAATTTTGAATGGGACATTTGGTTACCATATTACATGTTTACATAAAACACCACAACCACAAATTACTCATCGCAGGAACTCATTTTTGGAAAACTACCACAATTGCCGACTGACACATTTGCACACACCTCCACCGAGCTTGGCTGTAGAGAATACGCAAGTGATCAAACGGAAATCCGTTTGATATACTAGAGAGAAAGATTCCGGAACTGTGATGTCGAAGACAATTTTATCAAAAGGTGCTCTGCGGCGCTGAATAAACCTACCAATGAGGAATCTGATGGACAATATTGTGACGTTGTATGATACAGCCAAATCGGAAGCAGGCCACAAGTTGGCAGTTCGTAGTGGCCAAAGTGAAGATAAAGGTAGGCGCGATAACGCTACAAATTCACGAGTCTTCGACGCAGACTTCTCCATTTCTCAAGCCTGGCAAGGAAACAAGGGATGAAAGTAGCACGGTTCAATCGCGCGTAAAAAAAGCTCGCACGTGACGGGGTGAAAAAGAAAATAAAGAGTCCGAAGTTAGTAGTCAGCCACATATTAAAAGTGGTGGGAGACAAAAATAGTGATTAAAAAACCATAAGCCGCAAAAAAGCGCCAAAGAGGTTAATAAACGTGTTAATGTGCTGAAGGTAGACAAGCCGAAAGCCAATACTCTCCTACAGTAATATACTTAAACAAGTCAAAGTAGATAAAAGTCTTACAGAGTTTGGTAGAAACGTAGTCAATATAAGAAAGACACAAAAAGGTGAAATGCTATTCGAACTCAAACGGAGTCTGGTGCAGATGTTTAAAGCAGAAGTGCAAAAAATTTTAGATGAGCAGGCGAATGTTAAAACCGTGGGCAATGAGTACCATCTTGAAATTAGAGACCCAGACGAAGTCACCACGGCCGAAGACGTTACGCTGGCTATCAAAAGCATTTGTGGAGAAGAACCAGTGATTAATTCTATACGAAAGGCATATGGCGACACGCAGATTGCTATAATTCGTGTGTCTGCAAAAGTAGCCAAAGCACTCTTAGAAATCGGGAATGTTAAAATAGGGTGGGAAATATGCCGAATAAGAACGAAGGAATCAGTTTCTCGCTGTTATAAATGCTTGGAATTTGGACATATAGCAAAGACGCGCAAGAGCAACGAAGGCAGAAGCAAATGCTGTTTCAATTGCGGATAAGCGGGCCACTTCGCACATGCTGCACATCTCTGACCCACAAACTGGTAGTGCAGAAGAGCTAGCTAGGCAAGTTGTATCGTGGATCAATACAACCTGCGATGCATCTATGGCGAGAGCCGAAAACAAACGAAGTCGATGACCAGTTTATTGGTGGAATGAGGAAATAGCAATACTTCGGAAGAAATGCTGAAGAAATCTTATACATTGGCTCGCAGAATGCTTAAAAAGTGCAAAGATACCTGTTTCTAAAAGCTATGCGAAAATGTGAGTTCGAACCCCTGGGGAGACGCGTATAAGATGTCTGTCTAGACTGAAATACCCAAATGTGCAAATTTCCAGAATACAGCAATTTATGCAAAACGTTGTGCAGAAATGTTGTAGAATATGAGTCAACTAATGGGGCAACGCCGAAGATCAACAACGACGAAATTTTTGCTGCAATGACTTCATTTAGCTGGTAGAAGGCACTAGGGCCAGATGGTATACCAAACGAATTTTTAAAACTGGCTTACAGCGTCCAACCCAAACATTTTCGGAAATTATTCCAGGCTTGCGTGAGTGAGCATATTTTCTCGAAAATATGGAAAGCAAAGGTTAGTCCTGCTTCCTAAGCCTAATAAGCCGGCACTGCAGCCAAGCTCATATAGGCAATTATGAATAATTGCACATCGTTTGGAAAGGTTTTTGAGCATATCCTGCGTGAACGCCTACAGCGCCAAAAGAGTACTGTTACTTATAACATAGGATGTCAAAAACGCAAGCTAGGAAAACATCATCACAGCCTTGGAGCGACTGTAAACACCTCGCTATCTCCTCCGGATCCCAAGGAGTTTCCAATCGGACAGGATTCTCGTCTATAGACGAGATTCTCGTATTAAGCATTATGTTCCCAAGCTGCGTAAAGATAATTGGTTATACGGACGATGTTGCTGTTGTTATTGTGGCTAAACATCTGCACCTGCTTCAACTTTAGCAACCAGTGTGGTGAACATTATAAAAACCTGGTTAGCGAAAAACGTAGTTACATCGGTAGTGATGTATGCTGCACCTGTTTGGGCTAAAGCGTTAAACACCAAAAAAAAACGTGCGGTAATTAAACCGTGTTTTCCGATTATGTGCTTTGCGGATATGTGAATGTGAGGCATTGCGTTGCATCTGGCAAATTCGAAAGCCATTGTGTGGACGAAATGATGTGCGGAACATGGTTTTTTAACTATTCTTGGTTCACACGAGCTTTATGTGATGGTGCCGAGTCTTGTTGGAATGTCCATGGTGTACGACCTAAATGTTTGTGTGACAACGGCTTTAAACAGCTTCCAAAACATTTTCTCGATAATAAGTCGAATTGACTTTGACACCAGCCTCGATAAAAATCCGAGATAATGATATGGGACACTTCGAATTCGCAGCTTCAAAAATCGGCTTGACTTCTATTTATTATGATCTGTTGAATTCATATACACTATACGTGAGAGCTACCATATTGTTGTTCTTATTTTGCAACTTTCGGTATGTTGAAATATCAGCTGTTTAATGTTTCACTACTGGTTCATAGTTATGGAATTATTGTTTGCAATTGTTTACAACATAATTAAACCGATTAAATAAGTATATATGTTAGTAAGTTGATTGAAGAACAAAAGATATCTGGACACACAAAGTAATGTAAGTAATAATCAACACATATGTCTGGATTAAAAACTCAAAATTTATTTGCTTCATATTTAAGATAGAAAAATATCTTCATATTTAAGATAGAAAAGATACTTGTAACTTTCCCTGTCGGTGCTGTAGATATTTGCCTTACAAGCTGGTGAAAACACCGTCGTTGGCATTGATAATTCAACAACAACCATATGAGAATGTGTCATTGGTAAAAGAACGACTGGAGGAAACTGCACTGACTCAACAGAAATTCGTTTGTCACGAAGCATCTTTGTAGATTGTGCATTTTTGTGTGCGACAGTCAATCGAATATGGATTAGCATGTCGCCAGTTATTTAAGTTAGTATCTATAAATTATATACAATCAAAAACTAACTGATACTGATTAATTTTTATCATTTCTTTAACTGCAGGTCGTTGACCGATTTCGGTCATTTTCAATACCAACCTGTACCCACAACAAAGAATATATCTGCAAAATTTCATTATGATATGAATATACAAATATACAATGCAAGCTGCTAATTAGCTTTTAAAATACAAATTTCACCATATATAAATAAAGTGCAAACGGATGTTTGACCCCCCACAAGTGCATCAACGATGTATAACAATACATAATTTTCAAAAATATTAGAAAACAAATGAAAAAATATAAACGCAACCATTCTGGAGTTATTAATCGTATTTCTTTTTGTCAAAAGGTGAACAACTATACATTTGCAACGAAAAATTAACACAACGACTACTTTATACCAAAGTAAAAATGAGAAATAAACAAGCAATACTGGGTAAAATATAGAAGCATACATTAATTACCATTATGCTGTAAACACATAGAATGTATGTAGCTCAGCTACATCAGTCTCAGCAAATTGTCAAAAATCTGCGCTGCTGAGACGCCGCAGAGAACAGCTGGTTTCATTTTTACAAAATCAAATCTGCAAAATCCATTCTAAAATAAAAACTAATAGATAAATAAAGCTTAATTTAATATAAATCTATATAAATAAAAGAAAGTCGTGTTAGTTACACCATTTATAACACGAGAACGGCTAGACCGATTTTTATGATTTTTGATTTGTTGGATTTGTCTCAGCTCCGAATAGCAGAATAACTATTACAACATCGAAAAAATTCAAAAGGAGGCGTGGCAAATCGGTAAAATTTAATACTTAGGGACATATTGATCCCAGCCGAATGAAATTTGGTGGGTATGTTCGTAGGGCCATTGTCAACAATCGTACCAAAAATGGGCGTGGCAGCCACCCTCCTTCAAGAGTTACTCGGAAACTACTAAAGCTACAATGAAATCTATATATGTATATAAAAATGGTGTAAAAAATGTATAGTAATTCAAAAAATGAGAACGGCTGGGCCGATTCCTGTAAAATTTTTTGTCAGGTGTTCGTATTTTCGAGGAGAAGGTTTTTACGAAAAAAAATCCCTCCGGAAAAGTCGGAAAATTGGAAAAATCGAAAATCGAGTTTTTGTATGAAATTTTGTGTGAAATTATTCCTTAATGGCTTTTCAAATGAAAAAATAGAAAGTTCTCAGTTACAGCTGAAGGTGGAATCGATTGATCGATCGATAATCATGTTGCGGAATCTCAATCCTCCAAAATTGTGCAATGGTACGCGGTTGTCCGTCAAAAAGCTAATGAACAATGTGATTCAGGCGACAATCATCAAGGCCAAATTCAAAGGAGAGGAAGTCCTTATCCCACGAATTCCCATTATTCCAACTGACCTTCCATTCCAATTCAAGCGGATTCAGTTCCCCGTTCGATTGGCATTTGCGATGACAATCAATAAATCGCAAGGTCAATCACTAGAAGTCTGTGGGATTAATCTCGAATCCCATTCCTCGAGTTCCCTATTTTTCGCACGGTCAGCTGTACGTTGCATAATCGCGTGTTGGGAAACCATCTTCGTTATTTGTTTTTGCGCCGGAAAACAAATCGAAAAACATTGTTCATCAAATCGCTCTCTACTGATTCCATTCAAATAAATTACATTGAAAATTTAAGTATTTGTGTTGTATTATTACTCTAAAGTTTGTCTGAAGGCTTAAAATTGGGGCGAGGCGAAGTTCGCCGGGTCCGCTAGTATCATATAAAAACTCACCCCGTACGATTTTGCCTCAAAATATTAACTAAAATGTCAAATACCATGTAAAATACCAAAATTGGAAAATTTTCCAAAATTGTCGCCGTCATCGGCAGAGGCAGCGGCTACCTTTTATTTTTTTCTCGTTTTCCATAAGAGCCTGTGTAATTTTGACAAAATGCAGCTACAATGTCGCTGAGCTACATTCTATGTGTTTACAGCATTATACGGAACGGGGAGTTATGTTTTATATATATTTTGCACATATAACAACGTTAATATTTTTAATTATTTGACGTTTCTAAAACAAAGTGCGTGGAGATAAATGCCTTGAACACATAGAATATCGCACGACGAATATTTCGGTGCGAACTGTCAGAAATCTTCTGCCGCAGCGAAGTTTTGGCTTGTGAAAGTCCATGTAAACACACACAAATAAGAAGAACAAATCGCATCCAGATCGATCGCAGCTGCGATTTATCCGCAGCCGCAAGCAGAGGCAGCGACGTAATTTTATTTTTTTCTCGTTTCCCATAAGAGGCCGTGTAATTTTGACAGTTCGCACCGAAATATTCATCCTGCGATTTTCTATGTGTTCAAGGCATTATTCGCAGCCGCAAGCAGAGGCAGCGACGTAATTTTATTTTTTTCTCGTTTCTCATAAGAGGCCGTGTAATTTTGACAGTTCGCACCGAAATATTCGTCGTGCGATTTTCTATGTGTTCAAGGCATAATTCGTAAATGCGACGATAACTTAGCAAAGATCTGAACCCTAAACACGAATACGAATTTGTATTTTGTACTCATTCCAAAGTAATGGCTTTAATAGTAGCGCTTTTTTGTTTAACGAAATATATATTTTGAGCAGCAAATATTTCAAGGGAATAATATATATACTTCAAATATTACGCCTACTTTTGAAAAAATTTTTACATTTGTGGAAGTGAGGTGTTCAGACTGTGAAACTTCTTCCCCAATATTCAGCAAAAAGTTTTCTTCAATGAAAAACATAACTTGGCCAAGCGGAATATAAGGTTCGATAGCCTACTCCAATACCTTTCAAAGATTTCTCCAAAACCCTCAGATTTCAATTTTCAAAGGGGTATAACTCGATAACTGTACGAGAGTAAAATAAAAGTCACTTTTTTCATATAAATATTTTTTTTTAGAAAAAGGCCGCAAGTGTATAATAATTTTTACAACATATTTCCTCCTTTCTCCCCTAAAAATTAAATAAAATAAGTAAGTTCCTTTTTAATCATTTCCTATTCCGATAACTATAATAGCTTCTGTACAGCTTTCAACATCACAGGAATATTCATTAAAATATTTGTATAGTTACATAGAACTGCAATGTTCAAGGAAGTGTTTTCCATTTACGTCATTTCGAGTTTTAAAATTACACTCATACCCCGGTTAGCGTCGCTAATTGGGACCGGAAAAACGAGAAACTGAAACGACGCAAACCGAATCATAGTTTTCCACACATTTGTATTAACTTTTATTTAATTCGTTCCGAGACTCATAATTTTAGTAAAAAAATTTGATTTTTCAATAGAAAATACCAATTTTTTATTATTAATATTTATAATACCAATTTGTGTAATAATAGTTTTTATTAAAATAAAAAATAACAATGCATGAAAAACATGAAAAGCATGAAAACGACGGGAAATCCCCTTTTTCTATTTTTTCTTTGTACATACAAACATTTATTAACGACGCAACTTCGAAGCAATGCGACGCAAACTGAAGCAAAAACGACGTAACACCGAAATCACGGAAATTTTAAAAAGACGCAACTTCGAAACGACGCATACCGGCCTATGAGTATGAGTGTATTTTCCTTCCAAAATCTTGCACCGATCCTATGAACTTAAAAAGGGCTCTACTTTCTCATTATTGTGATAACTATGTAGCGTAATTATACATTTTACTTAGAATAAAATTAATCAATTGAAAAAAATGGTGAAAAAATCTTTATTTCCGTTTTTCTCAAGAATTATGTAATTTTTGATAAATTATTATAAAACATAAATTAAAGATACTGGAAAAGCCTATGTAACGTTACCCATATCAGGATATCTTTTATAGTTAAGTAGACACAAGCTCTGAAGTTCAAAATTTTAAGGCTACAACCCCTAAAGTGGGCGCCACCAAAAACAAATTTTGTTATTCTCCAAAAGCAAAAGCAACAAAATTGGAGGAAGAGTACAAAATGCCCAATTTTCCCCCTTATTCAGAGAGTCACTTTTAGCTGTCGTCGTCGTCTAAAACAGTTGTTTGTCGTCTTTTTCTATTCACAGAGACGACGAGGTGTCTTAGCTAAGCATGGTGTCGTGTCTTACGTAGTTTGCAGGTGAGCAAAAACCTATTCACAGAGACGACAAACGCCGACTTGAGCTGTCAAATATGACGACAGCCTCTTAGGTGTCGTCTTGGTGTCGTCTCTTGCTAAAAATGAAATATTTTGTAGGTTATTGTTACTTTTTAAATTATATTTATCTTTTATGATTTATTTTTATTATATTAAAAATGAAATATTTTGCAAGTTATTGCTTATTTTTTATATTTATCTCCTATGATTTTTTTTATTATATTTATAATACAACAATAAAATAAAACAATAATAAAATAAATAAACATATATTACATCATGATATTTTGAAATGTTTTTTTTTCTGGAGAAAAATATGTTTGCACGGGACCTACTCGTTCTGGTCTGCTTCGACTATTCCCCCAAGGAAAGAGGACGGTTTTAGTGGGTAGTCTGCAGCAAGGGAGTCCCACACTATCGGCGGACCTGGTTCAAGCAGGGACACTGGTGTGCGTAAAAGCATTTCCTACCTCAAAAAAATTAAAAAACGAAAAACATTGTTCATCAAATCGCTCTCTACTGATTCCATTCAAATAAATTACATTGAAAATTTAAGTATTTGTGTTGTATTATTACTCTAAAGTTTGTCTGAAGGCTTAAAATTGGGGCGAGGCGAAGTTCGCCGGGTCCGCTAGTATCATATAAAAACTCACCCCGTACGATTTTGCCTCAAAATATTAACTAAAATGTCAAATACCATGTAAAATACCAAAATTGGAAAATTTTCCAAAATTGTCGCCGTCATCGGCAGAGGCAGCGGCTACCTTTTATTTTTTTCTCGTTTTCCATAAGAGCCTGTGTAATTTTGACAAAATGCAGCTACAATGTCGCTGAGCTACATTCTATGTGTTTACAGCATTATACGGAACGGGGAGTTATGTTTTATATATATATTTTGCACATATAACAACGTTAATATTTTTAATTATTTGACGTTTCTAAAACAAAGTGCGTGGAGATAAATGCCTTGAACACATAGAATATCGCACGACGAATATTTCGGTGCGAACTGTCAGAAATCTTCTGCCGCAGCGAAGTTTTGGCTTGTGAAAGTCCATGTAAACACACACAAATAAGAAGAACAAATCGCATCCAGATCGATCGCAGCTGCGATTTATCCGCAGCCGCAAGCAGAGGCAGCGACGTAATTTTATTTTTTTCTCGTTTCCCATAAGAGGCCGTGTAATTTTGACAGTTCGCACCGAAATATTCATCCTGCGATTTTCTATGTGTTCAAGGCATTATTCGCAGCCGCAAGCAGAGGCAGCGACGTAATTTTATTTTTTTCTCGTTTCTCATAAGAGGTCGTGTAATTTTGACAGTTCGCACCGAAATATTCGTCGTGCGATTTTCTATGTGTTCAAGGCATAATTCGTAAATGCGACGATAACTTAGCAAAGATCTGAACCCTAAACACGAATACGAATTTGTATTTTGTACTCATTCCAAAGTAATGGCTTTAATAGTAGCGCTTTTTTGTTTAACGAAATATATATTTTGAGCAGCAAATATTTCAAGGGAATAATATATATACTTCAAATATTACGCCTACTTTTGAAAAAATTTTTACATTTGTGGAAGTGAGGTGTTCAGACTGTGAAACTTCTTCCCCAATATTCAGCAAAAAGTTTTCTTCAATGAAAAACATAACTTGGCCAAGCGGAATATAAGGTTCGATAGCCTACTCCAATACCTTTCAAAGATTTCTCCAAAACCCTCAGATTTCAATTTTCAAAGGGGTATAACTCGATAACTGTACGAGAGTAAAATAAAAGTCACTTTTTTCATATAAATATTTTTTTTTAGAAAAAGGCCGCAAGTGTATAATAATTTTTACAACATATTTCCTCCTTTCTCCCCTAAAAATTAAATAAAATAAGTAAGTTCCTTTTTAATCATTTCCTATTCCGATAACTATAATAGCTTCTGTACAGCTTTCAACATCACAGGAATATTCATTAAAATATTTGTATAGTTACATAGAACTGCAATGTTCAAGGAAGTGTTTTCCATTTACGTCATTTCGAGTTTTAAAATTACACTCATACCCCGGTTAGCGTCGCTAATTGGGACCGGAAAAACGAGAAACTGAAACGACGCAAACCGAATCATAGTTTTCCACACATTTGTATTAACTTTTATTTAATTCGTTCCGAGACTCATAATTTTAGTAAAAAAATTTGATTTTTCAATAGAAAATACCAATTTTTTATTATTAATATTTATAATACCAATTTGTGTAATAATAGTTTTTATTAAAATAAAAAATAACAATGCATGAAAAACATGAAAAGCATGAAAACGACGGGAAATCCCCTTTTTCTATTTTTTCTTTGTACATACAAACATTTATTAACGACGCAACTTCGAAGCAATGCGACGCAAACTGAAGCAAAAACGACGTAACACCGAAATCACGGAAATTTTAAAAAGACGCAACTTCGAAACGACGCATACCGGCCTATGAGTATGAGTGTATTTTCCTTCCAAAATCTTGCACCGATCCTATGAACTTAAAAAGGGCTCTACTTTCTCATTATTGTGATAACTATGTAGCGTAATTATACATTTTACTTAGAATAAAATTAATCAATTGAAAAAAATGGTGAAAAAATCTTTATTTCCGTTTTTCTCAAGAATTATGTAATTTTTGATAAATTATTATAAAACATAAATGAAAGATACTGGAAAAGCCTATGTAACGTTACCCATATCAGGATATCTTTTATAGTTAAGTAGACACAAGCTCTGAAGTTCAAAATTTTAAGGCTACAACCCCTAAAGTGGGCGCCACCAAAAACAAATTTTGTTATTCTCCAAAAGCAAAAGCAACAAAATTGGAGGAAGAGTACAAAATGCCCAATTTTCCCCCTTATTCAGAGAGTCACTTTTAGCTGTCGTCGTCGTCTAAAACAGTTGTTTGTCGTCTTTTTCTATTCACAGAGACGACGAGGTGTCTTAGCTAAGCATGGTGTCGTGTCTTACGTAGTTTGCAGGTGAGCAAAAACCTATTCACAGAGACGACAAACGCCGACTTGAGCTGTCAAATATGACGACAGCCTCTTAGGTGTCGTCTTGGTGTCGTCTCTTGCTAAAAATGAAATATTTTGTAGGTTATTGTTACTTTTTAAATTATATTTATCTTTTATGATTTATTTTTATTATATTAAAAATGAAATATTTTGCAAGTTATTGCTTATTTTTTATATTTATCTCCTATGATTTTTTTTATTATATTTATAATACAACAATAAAATAAAACAATAATAAAATAAATAAACATATATTACATCATGATATTTTGAAATGTTTTTTTTTCTGGAGAAAAATATGTTTGCACGGGACCTACTCGTTCTGGTCTGCTTCGACTATTCCCCCAAGGAAAGAGGACGGTTTTAGTGGGTAGTCTGCAGCAAGGGAGTCCCACACTATCGGCGGACCTGGTTCAAGCAGGGACACTGGTGTGCGTAAAAGCATTTCCTACCTCAAAAAAAAAAAAAAAAAAAAAAAAAATGTTTGCACGGGGAAATGGGTTAATATTTTCGTGAAGAAAAATTTTTCCTTTCTTTGTTTCTTTTCTATTTAACAACTGTGGTAGAAAATCGTTGTTTCCCGTTATTTTGTTGTGATCTTTGAAAATTATAATACACAAAAATTTTGCACTTTGCAATTGTCTAGAATTCCTGATTGTTTACAATTCCTGTTTTTTTTTTTGTTTAGAATTCTTGGTTGTATACAACTTTACAGTGTTGTAAATTTTCTACAGAAAAACCAATGTTAATATATTTTGGTGCAATTGAAATCACGAAAATACAATAGAAAAACAAAATAAATATTCCTCTCATAAACTCCTGAAGTTATTCTTTATTTTTACAAGATTTATAAATCTAATTTCGTGAAAAAAAAATCTATTTTTTAAGAATTTTATTATTTCCATAGTAAAATTTTTGTATTGTAACACTAAAAATGCTAGCTAGTGCACAAACCAACTGTCATATATGAGCACAACGTAAATTGAGGTGAGACCGACGTAAGAGCTAGTCACCTTTCAAAAAGTGACTCTGTGAATACGACGTCTTCCACTCAGGTGACTTTTTGACGACGACGTCCGACTCACTTCAAGTGACTCTCTGAATAATGGGGTTTGCTTTTTTACACGCTAATTACAACAACAACAAAATTTTTGCGGCTCTTTTTCGGTTTCAGAGTTATAGCTTCTTGATATATGAAAATTTCGTGTCTGTATCTCTTTAACTATATGAGATATCTTCATGTTATTGATATCAATGGAAAAGTATTCACCCCCTTATTCAGAGAGTCACTTGAAGTGAGTCGGACGTCGTTGTCAAAAAGTCACTTGAGTGGAAGACGTCGTATTCACAGAGTCACTTTTTGAAAGGTGACTAGCTCTTACGTCGGTCTCACCTCAATTTACCTTGTGCTCATATATGACAGTTGGTTTGTGCACTAGCTAGCATTTTTAGTGTTACAATACAAAAATTTTACTATGGAAATAATAAAATTCTTAAAAAATAGATTTTTTTTTCACGAAATTAGATTTATAAATGTTGTAAAAATAAAGAATAACTTCATGAGTTTATGAGAGGAATATTTATTTTGATTTTCTATTGTATTTTCGTCATTTCAATTGCACCAAAATATATTAACATTGGTTTTTCTGTAGAAAATTTACAACACTGTAAAGTTGTATACAATCAGGAATTCTAAACAAAAAAAAAACAGGAATTGTAAACAATCAGGAATTCTAAACAATTGCAATTAAACAATTTTAAACATATGTAAGTGCACATATGACAATTAACTAAATTAATTGCCTTCTTCCATTCATTCAAACTCCGAACGGGAGGCCCCTTGGAGTTCAAAAGTGTACGAACCCGCTCCCATTCCTCTTCATCCTTTATCCGACTGGAACCAAAAACCGGTACACCTCTAGCCAAATCTGGCATATTCTCCATTTCTCGCACCAGTACCTCGAACTGTGTCACTGTCGTAAACTGCAGAGTATATCTTAAAGAATAAATAAAATATTAAAAAGAAAAAGTAATATAATTAGTTACTATTGACTTAAAAACTTTATTGGTTTACCTTTTCTTTGTTGTTTCTATTTGTGCATCCATGTTCATAATTTTGTATTTTTGTGTATTATAATTTTCAAAGATCACAACAAAATAACGGGAAACAACGATTTTTTACCACAGTTGTTAAATAGAAAAGAAACAAAGAAAGGAAAAATTTTTCTTCACGAAAATATTAACCCATTTCCCCGTGCAAACATATTTTTCTCCAGAAAAAAAAAACATTTCAAAATATCATGATGTAATATATGTTTATTTATTTTATTATTGTTTTATTTTATTGTTGTATTATAAATATAATAAAAAAAATCATAGGAGATAAATATAAAAAATAAGCAATAACTTGCAAAATATTTCATTTTTAAATATAATAAAAATAAATCATAAAAGATAAATATAATTTAAAAAGTAACAATAACCTACAAAATATTTCATTTTTAGCAAGAGGCGACACCTAAGAGGCTGTCGTCATATTTGACAGCTCAAGTCGGCGTTTGTCGTCTCTGTGAATAGGTTTTTGCTCACCTCCAAACTACGTAAGACACGACACCATGCTTAGCTAAGACACCTCGTCGTCTCTGTGAATAGAAAAAGACGACAAACAGCTGTTTTAGACGACGACGACAGCTAAAAGTGACTCTCTGAATAAGGGGGTCAAATTGTCTTTGATTTATACAGGGTGCTTCGCATAAGAGTGGTCAAAAGACTAGGGCGTGTAGGATGGGTCGAGACAAGAAAAAAATCGTATGGAAGGGGGGGTCAATTTTCCTCCGTTTAGGCGGGAGGGGCCATTTTATAAAAATCCGACTTAACACCGAAAAAATAATATTAAAAAATAATGGTTTGGCCTAGATAACTTTTGCTTGCTGATTTTCAAAGCTAAATATCTGCTTCTTAATATCCTTTTTAAATTAGGTTCCTATGTCAAACAGTTTTTGAGAAAATTAATGCCAAAGTTAAAATTTGGAAAAAAAATTCGGAAAAAAAATTTTTGGTCGCAATTTTTTTTTTAAATGACGGTATTAAGTATAAATTTTTTTCCGACCATAAAATTCTCTAATCAATTCTAGAGAGAATGCTTCAGAATCCGAAGGTTCTATGTTTTGTGGTTTCAGAGAAAAGTGAAAATAGAGCGATTGGGGGTTAGCTATGTTTATTGCTCTTATATAGTTCCGGAGTTATAGCCCTTTGAAGTTTGAAAAGTTCAGACCTGTATCTCCCTAAACTTTACAAGAAACCTATGTTATTGATTTTGTTAGGGAGGCAATCGAAATAATTGTCATTTATGTATATTAAAATAACGCTTAAATAGGTTTTACGACCCAATGCCTTACATTGTTGTTGTTTTCGCTGTTGGTGTTGTTTTTCTGCTGACCCCAACAACAATTCTAGAAAGAGGTAGCCAGTTTTCAAAGGGTTTCCATTTTATTTTGAAAATTTGGAATTAAAATTTGAACATATCTCCAAAACTATAGCACACATCCGATGGTACTGTGGGTATTAAGATTACCCTCCATTTATGTTATATAAGATTTTGTTGAAAACCTTATAGTTTTCGAGAAAAACGCAATTTAAGATTTTTATTACTTTTTTCAAACTCATTATTTGTTTTCCAAGTAAAATGCTTAATTAAGATATATAATTACCTTAATAATAACAAAGTAGGTAAGTAAAATATGTGCCGTAGGTTAGGAGATATGGGCGGTTAAATTTCAATTAAACCGGAAGTTACCACCCTTTTTGGGGTTAGGGCCAAAAACAACCACAACATAAACAACAACGTAATTGGGCATTTTGTACGGTGCCCGATTAATGCCCAAAAACTGACACTTCCGGTTCTAACGGTCATAAAATTAAAAAAATCGGGCGATGTACGTATTCTTGATTAGTTCCCCAAGTTTTTTCGGCAAACTCTTAAATTTTTTAGAACGAGGTGCATCCCAACTTTGTGAAGTCGATTTTACTCACCCACACAGCTACAGCACTCTTCATAATATTTCTTTCCTAAGCAATTAAGACATTCTTTGCAGCAAGAGCAATTCTTCATTTCGCACTTACAACTTTGAGTTAACATGCACTTTGACACAATGGAGGCACATACAACTTCATTACACGATTCTGCAAAATTATGGATTATAGCAAAACCAATGAAGCAAGTGCACAATAAAGTATGTTTATAAAATTCCATGTTTTTATGGAAATTCTTCAGTTTATTTTAGAGAATTATTTATATCACACAATTTTTAACCATAATTTTCATAAAACTGCATTTGATATGAATATTAATTGTATTATAATTTGAATAGCAATAGTAACTAAAGCAATAGAAGGCACTTTTGTATTATTTTACTGGAGTTCGTTAAATCGTAGTAACAAAATGTACTTAAGAAATGCTAAATGCTAACAAGAATGATAGAAAACAAAATACGCCCTTATCTTTTTTTGTTTTACTCGTACGTCAAAATACGTCACAGGTGCCTGGTGACTACACACCACTTTTAACTATGAATTTTATACTCTGTCTCCACCGGAGAAAATCGACTAGATTAACGACACTTTCTAGATTTTCTCTGAAATCTACCCCTATTTTAAGTTGATTATTCATACAAATTATAACCCACTCAATGACTGGATTATTAAATAATCAACCAGATATTCGAGAATATTTCGAATACAACCCTGGGTATATTGTGGAAATGAAACAAATGGCAGATTAAAATGGAACAAATGTCAAAATAAAATAAAATATCAACAAGCAGTAAGTTGTGTTTATCTTTATTAATTTTCATTTTTATTAATTCTCTTTAATTTACTTTCAATAGCCAAATGGAAACAACAAAAGAGGGGAGAAAAAAGAGGAAAGCATGAACTCTGCTGGCCGAAGCAATATTGCTTTCCCTTTGGGAAGAAAAAGCAGTGGAGCTAAAATGGTGCCGCAAAAATTCCTACATTTATGCGGAGATGTCAGCAGCTTTGGCGAGCTCCGGTCATCTCTTAAAAAAAAAAATTAAATCTCTATGAAGTCCATATCCTTATGAAATATCATATATCCATACCATATGAAATAAATATCCATATGAAATCCATATTTCAAATCAATTATATAAAAAGACAACGTAAATATTTGTTTGCTTGAGAACACTAATGTAAACAAACAAATGACAACTCGCTTCTGTTTAACTAGGTGGAGACGACCTGATTATCTGAGTAGATTTTCGAAAATCTAGTAGCAGTTAATCTTCGGTGGAGACATGCTATTAATGGAAATGTTTCTGAATGAAGATCAGTAATGAAATGTGTAGTGAAACGGATGTTTACACTATGGGAGACCGACAAAAACTGTTGTTGTTGTTGTTATTGGAGTTACCGTATAAAACTACAACAACAACAAATCGGAGCATTCGAGTAACATTCACTAAGGTCCAAATTTTAAATCGACGATCACTGTGATCATCGGTGCTGCTACTTCGTTATTTTCGCATTGTCGCTACTTACCGATTTTTAATGAACGAGCAGTTTAATAAAAACACTTCCTATACTTCTTACGATATCACGCTTTTTAGGTGGTATTCTCAATCGTTATTGGATCAATAAAGAAACGATTTCTAAACTCTTACGTAGCTTTTCGTCCTCTTCTTCTATGCCTTTTATAAGGTGTTTCCATAAAATAGTTTTCCAGGTTTTTGGAATAAACTGTTTTAAGCCCCAAAACCACTCGTAAACTGTTTTAACTCCCGTGAAATTGTTGTTGCTATTCCAGCGCTAAACCAAAATGCGTTTGGTTTTTAGCCTCAGTTTTTAGTTTGCAAGTCTGTTTCGAAGTTCGGAATTGCAGACACACTATCTTTCCCCTTTTCTAGTGCCAATAAGTTAGAAAGAGAAAATTTATGTCACCAAACTATTCTGCCAAATGCCAAAAAAAAACTCGACATACTGAGAGGAATTGGTTATTTATGATGTACGATTTTTCGCTTTCCAAATTCTGTAAACTTGCGAATTTCATCACCATATCAAAATACATTTGAACAATTTTGAATATTATTGTTATTTTATTCACTGTATTATAAATTAAAGCGATGCACAATTTTAAAAATAGCTGCGTAAATATACAAACAAAACAACAGCTGTTTATTTCTTCTTTTTGGTTTGACAGCCCGGATCGGATTATGTATGGAAACACTAGATCAGGTGATCGATTTTCGAACACCTTAACCGCATTAAATATATTTATGTAAACAGGCTATTAGAAGCGCGGTTTAATTTATTTAAGGTACTTTCGAATTTCTCTTTTCTTCACATTATTTCATAGCTTTACATTTTTACTATGAGCTTCACATAGGATTTCTCTTTTCTTCGCATTGCTTTATAATTTCGCTATGATTTTCACATGCTTGTTTTGACAACTGCTGAAAATTGTGAATTGAACATTTTAAGACTGTGAAAGTGAATGGTGAAATAATAAACACATAAAAACAAAACAAAGAACATGTTTTAGGAGTGGAATTTGCAATTGTTTTGAACCGAAATATATCCCGATTTTAATTTTGTCATATTTTTTATTATTTTATTAATTTTTGTGTTTAATAAGGTTACAAAATTCATTTTTGTAACACATAAAAGTTTCAATAAAACAAATAATAAATAAATGTAGCTATTTTAATGGTTTTTAGAAACATTTCACTCTAGTTTGCCAAAAGAATGCAGTATGCAACTTTTTAGCTATCGTTCCATATGACAGTTCATATCGCTTCTTTATCATTCTATATTGATTGAAAATACAATTTAACGAGCGTGATCTCATAAGTATGGGAAGTGTTGTTGTGTTTTTATTAAACGAGCTCCGCGTTCATTGAAAATCGCTAAAGAACGAAATTGCGAAAATAACAAAGCAGAAGCACCGATGATCACGGTGATCGTTAATTGAAAATCTGGCCCAAGTTCCCATGTAGAGTTAACCCAGGGTAACTCAGTATCAACTTCTTATGGAAACGGGAGTTAGGCTGAGTTTCGTTAAATCCAACTAATTTCTTTAAGGTACTCTCGGATTTCTCTTTTCTTCTCATTGCTTTATAATTTTACTGAGTTTTTCATGTTTGTTTTGACAACTGATGAAAATTGTGAAGTGAATATTTTAAAACTATGACAATACTATTGTTAGCTAAAGGGGATCTAAATTCGGTACTTGAACCGACTTTAGGCCTTTTTGATTTGCTTCGACTCGGTACTTGAACCGATTCGATGAGTTAATATTTGATTTAAGTTCCTTGCAGATTCGACTCGGTACTTGAACCGATTCGATGATCAAACTGTAGGTAGTTGAAGAGCCACGAAATGAATTAGAACACCTTGACGGTTTTGATAGCTCTCCTTTTATTGATAACCATAGCAGTCTTTTATACTGAAAATTGTTTATGTAAGCATTGAATTAAGTTAATGACAGAGAAAATATAAAACATATAGTCAGCAAAAAGAAGTGCAGCGACCGATGGCTTTTGGCATTGACCAGAGTAAATGACTTGGCTCGGGTGGCTTTGGCAGTGTTGGCATTGAACTGAGTCAATGGCTTGGCTCGGGTGGCTTTGGCAGTGTTGTCATTGAACTGAGTCAATGACTTGGCTCGAGTGGCTTCTGGCGATGTCAGCACTTTTGTAGCGGACTTGTAAAACGCTACAACTATGAAATAATAAATATTTACATAAAAACAAAACAAGTAACATGTTCTTAGGAGTAGAATTTGCAATTGTGTTGAACCAAAATATAATCCGATTTTAATATTGTCAAGTTTGAAAATCAGAAGATATAGCTCATAAATCTTGAACCTCAAGATGCTATAATTCGGAAACCAGTCGCGAGCGACAAAAACTGGTAATTTTGTTGGAATTAGCATAAGAAACAGCAAGAACAACAGAACCAACAATAACATTTGAGCTCTTCAGCAACACGTATTCTTTTTTCTAAATTTGTATACATTTACTTTTAAATATGTATTTATATGACAACACATAGCTGTACATGCAATACAATAGTTACCAACAATGCTTGAAAAAAAATTTTTTTAAAATATCATCTTAGGGTGTGTGCCAATTGTTTTCCTCGATATAGAAAATTTTGACATAAGTGTGTGTGCCAATTGGTTACTTTTTCCTCGATATAGAAAATTTTGACATAAGAAACTGAAATTTTGACGTGATTCAGGTGAATTCAGACGTCAAAATTGTATGTAGCCCTAAGGGCTAGGTAAATTTTTGACAACCGTTGAATATTCTCTTGAACGTCGAGTATTTCAAAATTATTTAAAAATGGAAAACAAAATTAGGAGAACTTATATTATTATTATAAGATGTTGTGCTTTTAATATAATAGCTCGTAACAAAGGAAAATATTTTTTTGATATTCTATGCATAATTCTTTGTTTAATTTTGCAGACAATCTTGAAACTCAAAATTGTTTTTCTGTCAAAATTTCATCCATGAATTGGCACAGCAAATAGAACAAAATTTTACTCACCAGAGTAAATTTTTTTCAACACTACTTACCACTAGTAAAAAGTAACCAATTGTAAACACACACCCTAAGAAACCAAAATTTTTACTTGAGTGAGGTGAATTCAAACCTCAAAATTTTGTTACCCTGGGGCTACTTAAATTTTTGACAACCGTGGAGTATTTTCTTCGACGAATAATTTAAAATTATTTAAAAATGGAAAAGAAAATTATGAAAATTTTCATCCACGAATTGCCACAGCAAAAAGTACAAAAATGTACTCACGATTAAAAAGTAACCAATTGACAGACAGCCCAATAAACACAATATTAAAAGCAATACCCTATGTATTAAACTTACGTAAATATATAGGCACATAAAATTTGGTGGTGAAATATACGTAGTTAATTCACCTCATTATTACATTTGATTTTCCGGTTTACTCACACTTTTATGTTCACTTTGGTGCTGCTACTACTAGTGCTGCCAGTGCGCTATGATCTAACCAAAAAAATGTTTCTTTTATTTAATAAATACACGAGTACTCTGCAATATGTACTAATTTATTAACCATTATTGTAATTAATCTTTCCTTTTCATGTTATCTACAAATTTCTCATTTTTTTTACGTACACTTTTTCCAACTTACACTTTTCGTTCGTTTATAATTTCTTTTGGCAACGTGAACAAAAATGCTGTAAACGTAACGCCATTGAAATTTCCATCTCAACTGCATTTTTTTAATTCAAGCTGCATAGCAATTTTGCAATTTACGTACATATATGCACTAGAGAGCTGCACAAGATGTCTTGAAACGCACATCAAGCCACAACAAAAATTTCAAGCCTTGCACTGCTTGCTTATTTTGCTTTCGAATCAAGACATTGACTGCCGAAAGCGTGCTGATAGCAAAGCACAACAAAGGCAATTAGTAAATAAATAAATAAATAAATAGCAATGCATGACAATTGATAACGCATGACAATGTAACGAATGGTGCTAAACTCAAACGAAGACTCATGCAAAAGAATGAGATAGGTTCATATCACTGCGCATCGTTGCCGACATCATAGCAGTATTGCTATTTTCGATGTCTTGTTGCCTTCCTAAACGCACTATTGCCTTTTCTGCTTACAATTCAAGCCTTTCATTGCCTTCACAGGAAAGCAAAGCAACGGCAAGGCAGTCACGGCTTGTTCGGGTAGTTGCTTTGAAGTGTTCGTGTCAAATCGTTCATTTGTGCATGACAGTGCACTGCAAGGCAATACTGTGGCATGGTGCCTTTAGCAATTCAAGACATCTTGTGCAGCTCTCTAATATGCACCACGTATTGTAATAATATAATAGTATACTATAATATTAGTAATATAGTACAAATATCATACATATATAATAAAAGTATCTTTTGTACCTTGTATTATGCTTGTTGTATTTTGTAAATATTTATATTATCATTTAATACTTTGTAAATGTTCTATATTCTATTACATATTTAAGTTTATATTATAATTACTGGTATGCATTGTGTATGTTTTATCCAATAAGATTATTATTCTCTCATTTACTAATAACAATTTCACAAATTCATTGCATTTGAATTGATTGTGTTTAACATTTATTCATTGTATTTAATAATTTGTGATTGGTTTCCTTTTTTATTTTGAAAAATTCTTTGATTTGTATAATGTTTCAATAATGTTTTATTTTTCATCTTTATTTCTTATTTTTATAATTACATTGGGTAACATAGGCCTACTGGGGAACCGAACACCCAAAAAAAAATCGGTAATGCACGAGAGTGTATACCTCTTAGGTGATGTGGAAATGCACATGCAGTTTCCAAATTTTTTATTTATTTTCTTTAGTTTTAGTTTCTATTACACTTTGCTTTTGCCTTTATTTCTGTTTGCACGTATATAAAAAGTTTGGCCTTATCATGTAATCTTTTGCGTTTTGTTTTTTGCTTTTCGTATTTTTCGAAGAATTGATAGAGGAAAATCTTTAAACCTCTCAAACGCAATCAAAACGCGAAACCAAACGCTAACGTAATTTTGTTGGTAATTTACATGCTTTGCAGACTTCACGTATTTGTGGCATGATGGATGAACTATTTCGTGGAAATCATGCTTCAAACCAGACGATTGCAAAATTGTGTGATTCTGAACAGTGGCTCATACAATTTTTTTATCCACGGCGCTACCTCCTCCAAAAGATCCAGAAAAACTTATTTCGTAGTTCGTCATAAACCTGTTCATTATATAAAATAAAATAATGCACATACATAAGTAACAAATAATATTAGAACTTACTGAACTTACTCTTATTTTGATGTCCCCGTATTTTGTTCCACGCTATGACGCTGCGCTAGTTCGCACTAGGAATATTGCTGCTATATTCACTTTCATATATGATACAAATCTTTTGCATATATTGCCACTTCTGGAGTACCTCAAGGTAGTATCTTGAGAGTACTTTTTTTCATAATTTTTATAAATGATATTTCCTCTTGTTTTCAATCCGTAAATTTCTTGCTGTTTGCTGACGATCTAAAAGTCTTTTCCAAAATTACATCGTTATCTGATAGCATCATAATAAAAAACTACATAATTAAATACGTTATGTAAATGGTTTAAAATGAATAAACTTGTTCTTAACATAGATAAGTGTTACAAGTTACCTTTAATGGAATACGATCACCAATTTTAACAGTCTACAAACTTAATAACACGGACCTAAAGTTAATTTAATTCAAACCTGACCTTTAATGAGCACATTAATAAAATTGTTATCAAGTCTTATTCCCTTTTAGCTTTCATAAAACGCAACTGTGCTGTTTTCCCCAATCCTTACACTTTAAAGACTTTATACTCATAATTGTTAGGACACATTTTGAATATACCTCCTTTCTCTGGAGTCTTTATTACTAATTACATATTAAACGAATTGAATTAATTCAGCGCAGTTTTCTTTCGCTTTACCTGCTCAGTTCTTAAATCCATCTCCTCCTTGTAGAACTCGCTGTTTGCTGTTAAATATTTGCCCGCTCGAACTACGGAGAGAGCATCACGCGGTCATGTTTGTATATGACTTAATTAATGGTAATCTTGGTTGTGCTTTTTTGCATAGTTTAATTACTTTTAATATTTCGAGTAGACGTCTTCGGAGTTTGGAATACTTTTTTATTCCTAAGTCAAGTTCTAATTATGCTAAATATGAGTCCATTAATAGGACTTTAAAAATGCTAAATAATATCTAGAAAAATATATCTATTGGTTTTTCTATGAATAGAGTCTTATTTTCTGATATTAGTTTAAGTAGACTAATACCACTAACCACATAACATATAGATAGCTCAAATCGACAAAAAAGTGGTTCGAAAAATTTTCTGAACGCTGGCTCCCAGTCGTATTTTTCTAACTTCGTACAGCTTCGTTGGCTCCCGACATGAACTTCGTCGTTGCTTACGCTTTCAGATTTTATTTTCGCAGCCTGTGATCATTGCTCGATTTGAGCGGACGTGTGTATGTACGCATGCTTTCATTCATGGTTCATGAAGGGATCGGAAGATCGACTTTGTTTCTTTTATTTTACACTAACAATGCAAGCGAATATGAGTAAGAAGAGTTAATCGCTCTAGCATTTGTATGCCATATAAAGTGAGAAAGAGAGAATTGATCAACTTGTAGTGTACAGCGGGCGATGAGGAGAACGGTGCGATCGTCTTCTTTTGCTTCTCTTACAATAACAAACCATGTGCCGTCCGTCCGTCTGCGCTTTTTTCAATTTTGCATTTTATGATTTTTGGAAGAAATTTTGCTTTTCGTAACTTTGTTCTGCTTCTTGTTCGATGCCCAAGCTTTGTAAAGCGCTGGCACGATCTACGTTCCGAGCATAGCGTGCTATTGAAGAATTTGTATAGGCAGAAGACTACTTTAGTCGGCATATCAATTCCCTATACACGTTATACCACTAACACTAAGCTTTAGTTTGCGTTTAAAAATACATCATGAGGCTGTTCATAACTGCTCTTGAATTTAACGTAATAATGCTGTGAGTCAGTCAGCAGCGATGGAAATGAAAGTAGTACTCCTCGATTCAGTTCCTCCAGTAACTTTTTCCAGTTGTATGAAAAACTGGCTAGCAAAGCTTGACTGCGGTGCTCTTGTTTACGTATCTCATCTATTTGTTCCTTTTCCAAAAAATGTTCGCAATCTTTTACAAACTGTATGAGGTCACCAAAAAGAGGAGCAGTATTTCGTCGACATAATCAGCACTATGCGCATTTAGCTGCTCACGAAATACTTCGGCCTCCGTGGAATTATCGTATGCTCCACAAGAACACCCCAGACCAAGTTAAGACTCCAAGATTGTTAATAAAGTAGTGGTTATATGTATGTTCTGGCGCAAGGTAGCGACTGCGCTGCGTGTGGTGCGCTTTGTATGGTAGCGACTGCGCTGCGTGTGGTGCGACTGCGCTGCCGTGTGGTGCTTTGGATATGTGAGAGTGAGCGAGAGGGCAATAGTTTGATGGGAAGGGGAGGGAGGAAGAAGGGGGAGGGAGGGAGGAAGGAAGGGGTGGGAGGAAGGAAGGGGAGGGAGGGAGGAAGAGAAGGGAGGAAGGAAGGGGAGGGAGGTAGGAAGGGAGGGAGGAAGGAAGTGTGGGAGGGAGGAAGGAAGGGGAGGGAGGGAGGAATGGGTGGGAGGAAGGGGAAGGAGGAAGGGTGGGTGGAAGGGGAGGGAGGAATGGGAGGGAGGAAGGAAGGAGGGGGAGGGAGGGAGGGAGGAAGGGGAGGGAGGAAGGACGGACATACATACATATAGACTGACAGACGGACATATAGACGGACAGACGGACGTACATACATATAGACCGACAGACATACATACATATAGACTGACAGACGGACATACTCGGCGTGCTGACTGTTGCGAGTGTAGTGTATTCCTCTGCCTTGATCTCCGCCCGCTTGTGTATCGTTTGTGGTACTTGAGATTTTTTGTTTTTGTTTGCGTTTTGGGGTGTACTCTTTGTTGTTGGAACTTTTATTTCTTTTTTTTATTGCTCTGATTTCATTGCTATGTGGTTGTTGTAGTTCTTTTTCTTCAGCTGGCAGACGTACTTTTAGAAATTTTTGTTTTCGCACAGAATATAAACAAATAATGTAAACAAACGTAATTAGTCATTTAGAACACGTACGAACTTGTTTACATATTGAACTTTGAATGGATGCGAAATGGCTGGGTAGTAGGTTTGCTATGTGGTTGTTATTGTTTTATTTTGTGTTTGTTTTTTTGCACAGAATCATAATGTAAACAAACGCAACTGGTTCACGACTAAAATTAATTCAACCTATAATAATCAATAAACTAATGCTATTTACGACTTATCTTGAAAAATAATAAAGAATCTATTTTTTAAGTCATAAATTATATTTTATTTTTCTAACATTTTATTATACAAAGTTTTCACATTTGATAATACATTGCTTGTGTTAAGGGGAAGTCAACCAGAACCTCCAAGCGAAAGTCGTCGGTATCTTCCTTCATTATTTTACACAAATAGTAAGCTCCGTTTGAGAATTCTTCTATTGTCTCATCGCTGATGTTGCTAAATCTTTGAGGTAGAAAAATGACATTCTCTTCCAACTCCATTAAAACTCGGGCTCCATACTTTGTTTTTGTTTTTCGTACATCTTTAATTGAATACGATAGGTTCGGCTCCATATCTTTAACTGCTAATATGGTTTTTTGGACACTGTTGTTCTGATTGAAGTCGTCCATAGCAGCAACGGAAAAAGATGATGTTCCTTGGCGTTTTAGATTCATTCTAGAATTTGTTGTTTCTGAATTTTCTTGATAGATAGCACTATAAACTGAAAAGCTCTTAACTGCACCGATCGAAAGGTGAACTGAAACTGAATATATGCAACCAAAGAAAATAGTATTTAAATTTTTAGTTTAGTTTATAACTAGAACTTAGAGAACACAGAGAGAGAGAGAGAGAGGGAGAGAGTGGGAGAGAGAGAGAGAGAGAGAGAGAGAGAGAAAGAAAGCCAACAACAACAAAATGGATAAGAAGAAAGATATTACAATGAAAGAATCTTGGACAAAGAAGATGCAGTATGCAGTGGTGAAAAATCCATTTAAATCAGACAAGCAGTGGAATAACTCTTCATCATCACCGTCATCAAAATCAAATATACCTTATAATAAATACAAATAAAATTAATAATAATTCGTAATATATACTAAACACATAAATAAAACACAATTTGATTTCATTTTAATAAACTTTATTCGTTATTTCTCCTAAAAAAAGTTAAATTGTAAAGAAATTTTAGACATAAATGACCGCAGTTAAATGAATTATAATCTTGATGCTGAGTGTAGTTGTAACGTATTCCATCCCCCAAGTATTGGATTACTTCATACGGTGGTTGCAAGTTTCCAAAACTATCAAAATATTCCTTTTGATTCTTGTTTTTATAATATGCTACCCAATGAGTACCAGGTCCCTCCGATCTATCAAGATTAACGATCCCACATTCTTGTTGATGAGGATGCTTTGGTAAGGTATCTATCATAAAAATACCTCGAAAGTGTGGTAGATTCGTTGTATATTTCATTAGGTCGATATTTGTGAGGGCTCTGTTGGGTAGCTTCTTCAAAAGTTTTTTGGTTGAGGGCTATAATATAATCCCAATCCTTTTTTGTAGGGTTTAAGATACAAGCCTTTACCAATAGCAATTGCTTCCATAGTTTGATTATGTCGATTTGCTTCTTTCAATTGTTTTCTTGCAGAGTTGGCTTCATTAATTGCTTTCGCGATTGCAGCACCACCAGATGCTAAACCACCAACGGCTCCAAGGGCTGTTAAAATTGGTACTAGTGGTAGAAAACCTCCTACTTTGGGAATAGGTATAACACGTGGAATATCTATCATGGATTTTTTACGTCCAAAAGACTTTTTGATTACACCTTGTGCCATTTTAATAGCATTGGCGATATCTTCTGGTTTTCGCTGCTTGATAATTTTCAATGCATTTTTAACAGTTTTTGTAAAAATTTTCTTTACACAGCATTTTTTCACCTTCTTCTTTATTTTCTTAAGGTTCTTATTTAGCTTGTTTCCCATACCGAATTTGACTTTAGCTTTCATTGCGTTGGCTATTAACCATGCGTTTATTCGCTCACTGTATTTACTATCGTTTGATTTTGCTCTTTGCCACGCCTTTTCAGCTAATATTTTATCTGCTTCGTGACGCTCATCCAAGTTCTGTGTATTACTATAAGCAATGTCGTGCTCTCTACATGCAGCGTCCAGTGGATTGATTCCTTTATCACCTCTTTCTAAGCGTTTTATTAGTTTAGTTCCTGGGCCACAAAATTGATAGCCCGGTAAATGAAGTTCAACTGGTAGAGAATTTATAGCTTTATTTAAAAGACCTCTTCCAATTACTGGTTGATTAAGACTGAAATTATTTTGATAAACGATGGCCATTTATACACCTTTCCGATTGAACTGTTTCGATATAAATGAATATAAAGGTGTGATTATTACGTATTTATATCATAAGTTAAAATGCGGTTCATCAAGCAAGACAAAAATATTACTGTGAAAAATATGGATCTTGTTACTAATAATGCAACGAAACTCAGACACAGTTCCCTTCTACCGAATTCAATTCGATGTCTTATTGTGGGACCCTCGAATTGCGGAAAGACTAATGTCATGTTGAGTTTAATAGAAAGTCCAAATGGACTAAAGTTTGCCAACATATATTTGTACTCAAAATCATTATATCAACCTAAATATGAATATCTAAAACGGTTAATAAAACCAATTCAAAATATGGGATTCTTTACGTTTTCCGAGAACGAAAAAGTGCTCAAGCCGGATGAAGCAAAAACCAACTCAATAATGATATTCGATGATGTAGCTTGTGAGAAGCAAAACAACATTCGAGAATACTTTTGTATGGGCAGACACAAATCTATTGATTGTTTTTACTTATGCCAAACATATACAAGAATTCCCAAGCATTTGGTGCGCGATAATGCCAACATGATTATTATGTTTAAGCAAGATGAGATGAACATGAAGCACATATACAATGATCATGTCGGAACAGATATGGCTTATAAAAAATTTATTAATATATGCGGAGAATGTTGGAAAGATAAATATGGATTTCTTGTAATAAGCAAAGACGATCCAATTGATGGTGGACGTTATAGAAAGGGATTTGATACATACATTCACCTATAATATGGTTGGTTACCATTATATTCATATTAGTATGCTACTTATCTTTCAACTGATAACATTGATATAACTAAACTATTCAAGAGCTGTTTAAAAGGTGTTCAGAGCTGTTCAAAAGGTGTTTAGAGCTGTTCAAAAGGTGTTCAGAGCTGTTCAAAAGCTGTTCAAGAGCTGTTCAGAGCTGTTCAAGAGCTGTTCAAAGCTGTTCAAGAGCTGTTCAAAAGGTGTTCAGAGCTGTTCAAAAGGTGTTCAGAGCTGTTCAAAAGCTGTTCAAGAGCTGTTTAAAAGCTGTTCAAAGCTGTTCAAAAGGTGTTCAGAGCTGTTCTAAAGGTGTTCAAAGCTGTTCAAAAGCTGTTTAAAAGGTGTTCAAAGCTGTTCTAAAGGTGTTCAAAAGCTGTTCAAGAGCTGTTTAAAAGCTGTTCAAAGCTGTTCAAAAGGTGTTCAGAGCTGTTCTAAAGGTGTTCAAAAGCTGTTCAAGAGCTGTTCAAAAGCTGATCTGATATATTGTATGTTGTTGCTAAAATGGATGACAAAATATTAAAAGACTTGATCAAAACTAGACGCATATTAAAACAGAAATTTAAGAATATAAAATTAGGAAAAGCAGATTTAGAGAATGAATTAGAAAAGACATTTAGTCACATCACAAAACCTCTAAAAGAAATAGTCAAGCACTCCAATACAAATTCTAATAAGGATAAGCATAACATTAAATACAATAAGGGCCCGCTAAAAGTAAAAACAAGTACTCCAGCTAAAGCACGAAAATTCGATTTCTCAAACGAAACTCTTATCAATAGTAATGACGAAGAAGACGACGACTTTTTCTCTCAAATAGAAGATGCAGAAGATATAGTGAATAAATCAAGCGAAACAAAATTATTCTCTGAACTCGATACTACAAGCGAAGATCCAAAATCTACTGAATCAATTCTCTATTCCGACTTAGAAAAACAGAATCAGTTGGATACCACATATGGTCCATACAAGGGATCTGATGGTAAATGGCGAATCGGTAATAGCCCTTTCTCATTACGCGATGATAAAATAATAATATCCGATAATAGTTGGAACTTTACACCCGGATTGCTACAATTATTATTCAGCAAAGAACCATCAAAATATGACGATAAAGATCTACAAGCGTACAAAAGTATTTTAGTAAATACTAGTGCTCACAAACTTAATTTTAACAGCAATGCACGAGCAAAGGGAAGCAGAGCTCTCAAATACACCGACATCATAAAGCCATTATTCAGTGAGATAACTCCATTGACTTCCTCACAAAATCAAACTAAGGGAAGCGGTTTAATGAGTGTTAATAAGCAAAAGCCTAACTATATATATTGGGATGATCCAAATGAGTTGGTAGATAGGTTAAGGCTATTAGTATCATCACAATCTGCAGGACACACCAATCACAACAACGAAATAGTTTCAATACTCGAAGAACTTAGGGAAGCTAATATAATTGCATAATTATCATATAAATAACAGCAATTTTCATAAATACATATAATTGTAAAATGAGCGTCGACAAGTTCGGTCATTATTCCATAGAGAAGTCATTAAACAATAAATTAAAAAGAAATTTTACAAGAGCCTTGGGATTCAATTTGGACAATGATAAAAACTTGGATCTCCATTGGAAACGCTTAAGGAATATTAATGCTCCTGTCGAAGACAATGATGCAGTAACAAAAGCATTTGTTGAAGATAGTATGAACCGAATCAAAGTGGAATTTCAAAGAGAAAACAATTTACTAAAGGAAAATATTTACAAAGAAATCAAACAGTCTCACATGCAAATTCAAGCAGAGAACTCATTGGTAAAGGAAAAAATAGATAAAGACATTGAAAAAGTTACCAAAAATCATCAATTACTTGTTGCAGATAGTATTAAACACATAAAGGGTGAATTTAAAGAAGAAAACGATATACTAAGGGAAAAAATAGACAACGATATTAAGCAAGTCAAACAAAATCTTCAGTCACTTGTTGAAAATAGTACTACTCAGATAAGGGATTATTTTAAAAACGAAATCCATATACTAAGTGATAGAATACTTAGAGTCGTTGCAATAATATATGTAAAATTCCGAAACAAGAATCAACACGTCGACAGTAATAACAAGAATTATGTAGATGATATAAGCGAAGGGCTTGAGCGGTTTACAAGTATCGTAAATGAAGAACTAAATAAAGGAAAGTCAATAGATGAAATAGAAAAGAAAGTTGTTGATTTAATCTTAAATTTAGTAAAAAATGAAGAGAGGTTTAGTAGAGGAGCTTCACAGACAAGCTCGTAAGAACTTTAAGCGAAGGCGAGTAATAACCAAGGGAATAGATGACCTCTAGCAAGCAGATTTAGTGGAAATGGGTAGTTATTCTACATATAATGATGGATACCGCTTTCTTCTCACTGTAATAGACACATTCTCGAAATATGGCTGGATTGTACCCTTAAAATCCAAAAATGCTATTGATGTTACTAAAGCCATGAAATCCATACTCGATTTAAGACGAAAACCAAGCAATTTACAAACCGATGACGGCAAAGAATTCTTCAACGGAAAATTTCAAAATTTAATGAAAAAATATAACATCAACCATTATTCTTCGTACAGTGTTTTGAAGGCGTCAATTGTTGAACGTTTTAATAGAACGTTAAAGCAGATGATGTGGAAGGAATTTAGCTATCATGGATCATATCGATGGATTGACAAGTACCAAAGTTTGATCAACGAATACAATCACAAAAAGCATCGAACCATTAATATGGCTCCATCTGAAGTGAATCGAGCCAATGAAAAGTTATTATTAAATACTGCCTACAACAACTTGAAAATATTTAGAAAGCCAAAGTTTCGGATAGGAGATTATGTACGCCTAAGTAAATATAAACACATTTTTGAGAAAGGCTATACACCGAACTGGACAACAGAAATATTCAAAATTAAAAGTATAAGAATTACAAACCCAACAACGTATATTCTTGAAGACTATCAAGGGAATCCAATTAGAGGAGGATTCTACGAAAGTGAACTATTGAAAACAAAATATCCCAACATTTATCTCGTGGAAAAAGTTCTTAAAACTAAAGGCAGTCAAGTGTTTGTCAAGTGGCTAGGATTTAGCAATGAACACAATTCTTGGATCGATAAAAATGAAATTTTATAAAATTGTAATAAATATATTTTTAAATATGTATATTGTTCATATAGTAATAACATTATTATTATTAAAAAATTTTAAATAAAAAAGATTACATCTGACTTTTCATTTCATTACTCAACCAACTTCCAAGATGTCAATAACTCTTACTTTAAGTGGAAATAAATCCATTTTATCAGCTAATTATTTTCCGCCCATAGATTTAGAGGGAAAGTATGTGTGTGGTCTCGTAGACTTTCATAGTTATCACACTATACCGAATGTTGATTACGAAAATAATTTATTTCACATTGGCGATCATAGCATTGAGATTCCCGTCGGTTCATACGAACTTGGCGATATTGCTGAATTTATTCAAAATAAATATTTTAGTATAGATCCAAATGAGAAACTGGAAATATCCGCCAACCCCAATACACTGCAAGCAGTCGTAGGATCCAGTAAAAATAACATTTTCTTTAATAAAGAACGCACCATTGGGTCACTATTGGGTTTCAGTAAAAAAGTATTGGAAGCAGGAAAACTGCATACATCAGACTTACCCGTGTACATAACGAAAATAAATGCATTACACATTGAGTGCGACATAATTAGCGGCGCCTACATTAACAACATACCAGCTCATACAATCCATATGTTTGCATTAAATGTTAGTCCTGGCTATAAAATAGACGAGATCCCTAAAAATGTAATCTATTTGCCAGTAAACACCAGACAGATAAGTTCAATTACTGTGAAAATCGTTGACCAAAACGGTAATCTAATTAATTTTTGCGGAGAAACAATAACACTCAGACTTCACCTAAAACCGCAAGAGCAATGATTGTGTATAATAAAAGCGCATACCCAGGTGCAACTACAGTCACTTCTTCTTTACCATTTGAACTGACAAGGTCGTCAAAGTCGCAAACAACTCGAAACGCTCTACAACGTAAAAAGCTGTCATTTGAAAATAAAGAGTTTCTAAAATCTTTGGGCTTAAAACTAAAGACAAACTGAAATTAAAATGAGTCAAATACTTGATGTTTTACAAACGCCGCTCTACGATGACAGTATTATTAAAAAGGAATACCATAGCTATTCACCATATTTACAATCATATAACAGCAATGACGAGATACGGATAGCAGTTCAAAATCAAGATCTTTACCTTCTACCCAGTGAGAGTTTAATTTACATTGAAGGTACAGTTACCTTAGAAAATGGAGGCGCAACAGCTAATGTAAAATTAAAAAACAATTGTGTTGCATTCATGTTTGATGAAATTCGCTATGAAGTTAATGGATTAGAGATCGATCGTACGCGTCACTTGGGTGTAACTACAACAGTAAAAAATTATGTCTCATTAAATTCGATTCAAAGTAATATGCTCAAAAATGCTGGGTGGTTTTCAAAGAATGAACTTGAAATAAAGAACGGATATTTTAATTTCTGTATACCATTGAAAATGCTATTGGGATTTGCTGAAGACTTTAACAAAATTATTTTAAATTCTAAACATGAACTTATACTACTGAGATCGAAATCCGATGAAAATGTTGTTTATTCAACTGTTGCCACCGAAAATATAAAATTAACAATAACTAATATCACATGGAAAATTCCTCATGTACAGTTGGCTGATTTTGCAAAACTACAACTCTTTCAAACGATCCAAAGTGGAAAACCTTTATTAATGGCATTCCGTAGTTGGGATTGTCATTTCAATCCGGTACTCACTCAAGGAAACAATCATCTGTGGAATGTAAAATTATCACCACAGAATGAAAGACCACGCTTCATACTTATTGCCTTTCGACGAGATCAAAAATTTCAACATTGCCATCTAACCGATGTAAAAGTACACTTAAATTCTGATACATATCCCTATGATGATCTCAATCTGAATTTTGACCGTGATCGTTATGCTCTGCTTTATGATATGTATTTGAAATTTCAACAAAATTACTTTGCGCGCGATTCCCAACCTCTGTTGCTGCCTGAAGACTTTAAAGATACAGCTCCGATAATAGTAGTGGATGTAACTCATCAAAACGAAGCGATAAAAACTGGACCAATTGATATTCGAATTGAATTTAAAACATCAAAGTCTATTCCAGCCAATACATCAGCTTATTGTATACTTTTACACGATAAGTTGATTGAATACACTCCAGTGACTGGCGAAATTAAAAAAGTTGTCTAAGTGCAATGGAACAACAAAAATTTGTAACATTGGATGTGCAGGGCTTCAAAGGAAATTTTAATGAGTTTATAGTTAAAGAATTGGCAGTAACCTTCAGCTTTAGAGAATATCAAAACTTTATCATCAAACCACCATTTGAATTTATAGACTTATCTTTAAAATATAAAAAGCAGGCGAATTGGTTGTATCGCAATCATCATGGATTTCGTTGGAACGATGGATCTATCTCTTTTAATAGCGTTGAGAATTTCTTGAAATTAAATATTAAACATAAACTTGTATATGTGAAGGGAGTTGAAAAATCGAAATGGATTGAAGAAATTTTGGGGAAACCTGTATTGAATGTGGAAGAATTTGGTTGCGAGAATCTGGAAACTCTTAGAGATACATACTTACTGCAAAGAATATGCCATTCCCATAATGGACACTGCGCTCTTGAAAATGCAATCCTACTCCGAAATTTCATTGATAATAAATAAAAGATTATAATGCAATGCAAAAGATTTAAATGTTAATATATAATTTTATTGATTGAAAATAAATGTTTTTCTTAAATCTATTTACAAATTGTTTCTTATTTATTTTTATAATAGTTATAATTAATATTCTATATTTCTATATCCATAAACATATCTTCATCTATATCTAACTCCTGCTCTAAATCTATTTTATAATGCCCCCATGCATATGTGTTTATACTATCATTTCTAATAAAACGCTTATCATCTAAAGGGCTTAAAGCTATCTTATGTACTAGTTGTGTATATATTTCGTGTATCTTAGATCTAAATACATACATGTCTCCATATATGATTTTCTTATTAACTAGACAATCTTTATAATCTTTTAAACTTAAATTACTTACTACTGATTTCTTAACCCCCTTTGCTTTCTTAATCTCTATATTATTTTCTACACTTATTGAATACATTTTTGATCTGAGCCCAATGAACTCTTGCATAATTTCCCCCTTATTCTCATCCTTCATCATACCAAGGACTTTGGCGTTTCTAAGGGGGAAACCATACACATTATCCACGGGATATTCAGACGTATCAAACTTTAAATCGATATCATCTCGAATATCCCTATAGAAATCTTCACACTGAACAGAATAAATAAAAGAATCAGTGTCCATATAATTTAATTTGAGATTTGTTGTGAATTTGGGTTTCATGTATTTATAATGGAAATCATACATTTTCCATTTTGATAACTCGAGAACAACAAATCCTAAATATATGGGTTTATTGTAGACAGAGCGAGCTCTAGACATTTGTATAGCAACCATGTCTTCTGTAAACTGTGTACAGCTGTGGAAGTTTGGTTTGGCAATTAGTGCTCGGGCTCCTAACCGCCTTCCCCTACTTTCCCAATCGGTTACTATTTTGACGTCTTTTCGCTTGTCTACATTTTCCATTGTTTTCCCATACACCGCGTTGTTTAGCAGTTTGAAAAAATTCTTTTCAAAAGTATTCTTTGCTAAACTGCGATGATGGGTATTTAGATTGATATATTCACTTAACCAACAAGACTGCTTAAATTTCAATATTTTATATACTTTCTTCAACAACATACCATTTTCTATACATTGCTGAAGATTTCTATAATGAATAACATAGCGAGTTTTGTTGGTTAAGTCAGTAATCAACTTTTTACACTTTGAATTACCCACAGCTTTATTCTCAGCACAAAATGGTAAATCATTATGCGCATCATGTAGAGCCTGTGGGTAATCCAAATCTACTTCGAGTATGTATCCGATGGGAGAATCGAATGGAATTTTAAAAACGTTGAATTGCTCAATATTTTCCACCCATTCGAATCCCCCATAAGGTAAGTATTGCGACATTGCCCATCCATACAGATTATTGGCATCCAAATAAGTTAAATATGTAGATGGTTTACTTTTATCGTACCCCGTCATGTACTTATTATTTGCCTTGGAATGCCTTGTACTACATTGGACAATGCCGCCTCGAATACTTTTTTGCACAAAAAGGTGCATGTCAATATCAGTGAAGAGTTCCAGGTTTATCTTTGTTGTTTTCAACATTGCATCCCACGATAAACCTGGAGCTGTGTAATATTGACAAGGATCAAGATTATAAATTTTTTTACACACTTTTCTAAAATTTTCGAAAACATCAGTCAAGATTAAAACATCTGTTTTCAAATATAATAGCATGTAATCTTCAAGTGTTTGACATTTAAACTGTTGCCATACTTTAACCGCGTGTTCATAATCCTCAGTAGAACAAGTCTTATTTGTCAAATGACTGAAAAATTCAGCCTGAGTAGGAAGAGAGGTTTCCTTCAGACGATCGAGCGAGTTGATGTATTCGTATGGGAATACACCTTTTCTTGTTAGTAATGCAAACTCATCATCGTTTGGATACATTTTCCGCACTATTTTGAAATCACTTGATGGCAAATTTTGCGCTAATGCATCCAAACTCGATGCCATGAAACGAAAAGAATCCAAGAATCTGATTTCGATTGTTTTCTTTTCGCTTACTTGTATACGTTTTGAGAGTGATACGTATAACTCTTTATTCAAGGGTATAACATTGATATCCCCCTCGAATAAATTCAATTCTTTAATGAAGAGGTGGCAGTCATAACCAGAAAAATTATGGAAAAATACAGGCACAAACTTTGCAATTTGAAATTTTAAATTGCATTCGTTATGTGCCGGCCCCCTGTACTTTCCAGTAAGATGGCAATGGTCTGCCACTCTATCAGCCCCCAATTCTTGTTCGCAAATATGACAAGAATTGGAGTCTTTTTGGAGTTTTACCTCTTCATTAGACAAAAAATTTATTGGTTTAATTACACTTAAATAATTATTATAAATATATCTTATATCACTAACTAAATACTCTATAAATTTTTTGGGGGCATCTTCCCCTGAATAAATTTTAAATTTATTTAAGCTACTATTATAATTACAACTAATATAATAACTAAAACCTATAGGTATATGCTTACTTATATTTCTAGTATTACTAGCTAAGTCTAAATCTACGCTACTTAGTACGCATTCGAAGTCTGCATAGACAACGAATGGTACGTATAATTTATGATTATAATTTTTAAAATTAATTACCGCCTTATCCATCGACGGCATCTCCGTTACCGTCCTCCCGCACACCTCCTTATGTTGTTGCAGTGTACTCTCGTTGTGTGAGTACTGCAGGCAGCTGTTGCACAAATAAAACTGTCTGCAATGGCTCGTGCTTTGATGTTTTAGCAATCTGTAACAAAAGAAAAAATAAAATTAGTTGGAAAAATATATATATATATATATATACTTAATATAAGAAAGTTAATATAAAAACACAAATTTCAACATTGTGATATAATTATATAATAATTACCTTGAAATATTTTTAATCCATACATAATGGAACCGCTCACCTTCCTGCAACAGCAACAGGTTTATATGCTGCACCTTCTCCTGCTTTGTGCAATGATACGGTCCTTCGATGTTGCCCGAAACTTCATCAAATCCAAACACGTTGATACTTATGTTCGGATTCTGCTTCTCAAATTGGTCAATTTTTGTTGTTGCCATGGGGAACGTCAATTCCACAAAGTTTATTGCAGCTCCATTATCCAGAACTATACGATCAGCTTCGATGCTGTTGACCCCATAATTTTGCGGTCTTTGGGGATCTTTTTGCACGTCAGAAAGCGCTGAGATGATCGCCCATTTGAAGCAGTACGCATCATCATTTTGAACATTGATTCAGGCGTGCTTTTCCTGCAGGGATTTGGGTAGTGCGATATATGAGGATCCCTTCAACGGACGATACCTATTAATGTTCACCTCCAGGTGACATATTCTAAGTAGGGACCATCCACTGTCCCTTTCCTGGAACTCGCCCATTTTAGAGCTGATCTGTTGACACATATCATTGTATATTTCGCTTATATCTTCAACTTTTTGAAGTAAAATCATCTTTGGTTGAAAAGATTTCACCTCAACCACCATTTCATCATCATCCAACACTTTGAAATATTCCGCATACAATTGCATGTTGAATTTAAAAGTTGTATGCTTCTCTAATGTTTTTAATAGCTCTTTGGCTACTATATTTTGAGCCTTCTCAAAAAACTTTTCCGGAATGACAAGACCCTCATCCTCATTTTCGAATATCAGGGTTTGTATTCTATTCCGGAAAGATGATGTTATGCATTTGAGAGCACCGTCAATTGTCATCCAACAATTCCTCTTATGCTTCAAAGTTTTGATGTGATGGTTCCAATCTCTTCGAGAAACATCTTCATTGCAGTTGGTGCAACGAACGTTCTCGTTAGCTTTAACTGGTAGCCATTGTACTGCTCTTGATGTTGATGATGATGATGAAGGTGCTGTTGTTATAGATGTTGATGATGATGATGCTGTGGCTAGTGATGATGATGGTGTTGCTGTTGATGATGCTGCGGCTAGTGATGATGATGATGATGGTGCTGCTACAGATGTTGATGATGATGGTACTGCTATAGATGTTGATGATTCCGAGTGGATCAATTTTATATGCCTGCGCATAGCATCCAGTCGTGCAAAATTTTGACCACATTCTTCACACTGGAATACCACACTTTCGTGCTTCCCTTGCACATGCCTTTTGAGGCTGCGCATTGCAGTGAACTCCTGTCCACAAACATTACACATGAAGCTCTTCATTTTTTTAATTTGTTGTAAATATTTCACTTGTTTTAGATTAGATTAGATTGTTTAGATTGGATGTTGTATTAGAACACTTTTCTTTTAATTGTTGTTAAATTTGTTTATATTTTAGTAATATTTTAAATACTATATTTAACTTGTCACTTGATAGTAAATAATTAATATTGTTCAGTTTTTAATTGTTATTAAATTTGTTTATACTTGATTAACTTATTTTAAATAATATATTTAACTTTTTTCTTGTTCTTGAATAGTTCACTTATTTGTCCAGTTTCTTTTAATTGTTGTTCAATTTGTTTATATTTTAGTAATATTTTAAATACTATATTTAACTTTTCACTTTACTTCTCCGAATTGTCAGTTAATTTCACAAGTTTTTTTGTTTTTTTCTTTTTCGTTGTAGAGCGCTTTGAGACTTTGGTGGTTAAGACTTTGACGACACATTTACAATTGACTCTTTATACTCGATGGTGTTAATTTTATGCTTACGGATGTTTGTTTACATTACGATTCTGTGCAAAAACTAAAATTTCTAACCGTACGTCTGCCAGCTGAAGAAAAAAGAACAACAACAACAACCACATAGCAAACCTACTACCCAGCCATTTCGCATCCATTCAAAGTTCAATATGCAAACAAATTCGTACATGTTCTAAATGACTAATTACGTTTGTTTACATTATGATTCTGTGCAAAAACAAAAATTTCTAAAAGTACGTCTGCCAGCTGAAGAAAAAGAACAACAACCACATAGCAATGAAATCAGAGCAATAAAAAGAAATAAAAGTTCCAACAACAAAGAGTACACCCCAAAACGCAAACAAAAACAAAAAATCTCAAGTACCACAAACGATACACAAGCGGGCAGAGATCAAGGCAGAGGAATACACTACACTCGCAACAGTCAGCACGCCGAGTATGTCCGTCTGTCAGTCTATATGTATGTATGTCTGTCGGTCTATATGTATGTACGTCCGTCTGTCCGTCTATATGTCCGTCTGTCAGTCTATATGTATGTATGTCCGTCCTTCCTCCCTCCCCTTCCTCCCTCCCTCCCTCCCCCTCCTTCCTTCCTCCCTCCCCTTCCACCCACCCTTCCTCCTTCCCCTTCCTCCCACCCATTCCTCCCTCCCTCCCCTTCCTTCCTCCCTCCCACACTTCCTTCCTCCCTCCCTTCCTACCTCCCTCCCCTTCCTTCCTCCCTTCTCTTCCTCCCTCCCTCCCCTTCCTTCCTCCCACCCCTTCCTTCCTCCCTCCCTCCCCCTTCTTCCTCCCTCCCCTTCCCATCAAACTATTGCCCTCTCGCTCACTCTCACATATCCAAAGCACCACACGGCAGCGCAGTCGCACCACACGCAGCGCAGTCGCTACCATACAAAGCGCACCACACGCACCACACGCAGCGCAGTCGCTACCTTGCGCCAGAACATACATATAACCACTACTTAATAAGATATATTAACTGTTCCTCCCATTGTTGTTATTGTTATTGATTGGGGGGGGGGATACTTGCACTACGACCTTAAGGTCTATTGTGCTTGCCTCAGAGGCTAGTGAGAGAGCTCAGGTGGTGCATTGTTCTCCAAATGACAGCCTTCCTAGACTAGGGCTGCCATACGTCCCGGTTTTCCGGGACATGTCCCGGTTTGAGCGCCTGTGTCCCGGCTGGTACTTAAATTGTACCGGTTATTACATATTGTTATAACTATGGACATGTTTCAAAAAAATATATGCTATATATAAATGAATTATGTATAATAAATATAAATGTTAATAAAGAAGTATTTAACCAAAATAAACAAAAATAGTAAGCAAACTTTACAGTACATATATATTTATTTGTTTATGTAAATAATAATTAACAATACATGTGTATTTCGAAAATATTTATTATTTACTTTTACGTATTAAAAGTATATTCAATAAGGAAGCTGTGAATTGCCTTTTCCTTTAGACATTTAGAAAATGAAGGAATTATATACATTGATAAAAATTCGTATAGTGTATTTCTCATATGTTTTTCCTTTCAGCTTATCTATGTGTCCCGGTCTGTATTTGAATATTTATGGCAACCCTATCCTAGAGATTCCCACATTAACTTTGACGTTATCTCGTAGGATGCTAGTTCTTTAATAGCTGCTTGGCTATCTAACAATGCTCTGGCCTCTAATGTTACGCTGTAGGTTTAATTCCGCACATATGGGGTGCTTTTCCCATTGATTCCGAGTGCCTTGTACGAGGTCCCGCAACGCCTGCGCCTAAGCCTACAGGGGTTTTAGAGCCATCAGTATACCGCTTGTGGGTATGAGCCCGTAAGTGATATTTGAAGCAGCCTTCACTCCATTGCTTTTTATTACCAAGTATAACCTCAAATTGTTTCTCAAAACTGTATTGTTTGTTCATATCGTTCTTTGGTTGGGTGGCGAAAGCTTTGTTGCTAATTATATTCCTTCTACCGACACCTTCTCTTGCAAAGCGAACCTGTGTTTTCATTGCTGTCCGCTTGAAGCAATGCTGTGGTGTAGTGAAGTCTAACAGAGCTTCCATAGCTGCTGTAGGGCAGGTTCTCATCGCACCTGTGATACATAGACAGGCAAGTCTCTGCACTTTAGTTAGGGAATTCCTCACTACAGTCAGCTGCGGCCGCCTGCCCCACACTTCCATATGTGATGATGGGTCTCACAATGGCAGTGTGCATTCAGCGCATAATACTTTGGTGCGGGCCTGGTTTTTCCTGCGAGGTTTCTACATACTAGTTTTTCCTGCGAGGTTTCTACATACTAGTAGCGACTTCTTAGCTTTATTCAAGATAGTTTCAGCGTGTGCTTTCCAGAGCAATTTCAAATTTAGGGTTAGGCCTAATAACTTTACATCTGGTTTGACATCAATTAGTGAGCCATTCTGGCTAATGTCACGCGAATCAACTTTCGCTTTCTCGTGAACGCTACTAGTTTTCGAGGTGTTGATGTTTAGCCCCACTGTACGACATCATTCCTGCGTAAATATGATGCCATTCTGCACTATGTCGCACAGCGTTTTCTCAAACTTTCCTCTTACCACAAATACAATGTCGTTCGAATATCCGAAACACTCGATGCCATTACGTGTAAGAGTGGTGAGGAGTTCATCCACCACGAGACTCCACAGGAGTGGGAAAATAACCTCTGTGGTCATCCTCTGGTAGTGATTGTACTCCTGTATTCCTCTTCTAGGTGGGATTCTACAAGCCTGATACGCAGCATGGCTCCAATCCACCTGCAGAGAACCGTTTCTACACCCCTTTCCTATAGGACTTCTGCCACAGCCCCGTGTGAGGTGTTGTCAAAAGCTCCTTCAATATCGAGGAATGCACACACTACACTCTTTGTTCTCCAGGGCTTCCAGGGATGTTGCCTGTTAGCTGATACAGCGCAGAGTCGGTAGACTTTCCCTTCCTGTAAGCATGCTGACATGGGTAAAGCTGTATGTCCTTCAGAGTACGTTCCCTAATGTGGTTATCAATGAAAGACGTCTCCCAGGACATTACAATATGAATTTTCCATTTCGATGAATTGGGATTAGATGGATGGCGCAATTTATACCACCGCCCTACCCCCAGAATCTAACCGCCAAAAAGTTTTCGGTGCGTGACTTTTTTAGGAGTTGTGAGCGTTTAAATGATGAAGATGGCGATTTTGCCAAAAAAATCATCTTTTCAGATGAAGCTCATTTTGATCTTTGCGGGTATGTAAGCAAGCAAAATTGTTGCATTTGGGGCACAGAAAACCCGCACGCATACATTGAAAAGCCGGTGCACCCAAAACGAGTCACTGATCGCATTATCAGCCGCAGAGCTGATGTCGTTTGGCCACCTCAGAGCTGCGATTTGACACCGTTGGACTATTATTTGTGGGGTGCCGTCAAAGATAAGTGTTACGCCGACAAGCCAGAGACAATTGACGCTTTAAAGGACAATATTCCTGAAGCCATTGGTGAAATACAGCTGCACACAATCGATAATGTGCTTAAAAATTGGACCGATCGTGTAGGCTACTGCATGGCCAGCCGAGACAGTCATTTGAATTAAATTATTTTCCATTATTAACCGGAAGGATTGTACTTTCAAATAAAAAAAGAAATTTGAGAAAATATTCAGTAGTTTTTTTTTATAGCATTTTCAAAAAAAGAAAAAGTTATTTGGCGGACCCTGTATAAAGAAATATCAATTCTTAGAAAAAAAATAAATAATAAAATAGAAATTCTTAGCATCTTATCATCTGAAGTTATGAGCAAAAATAAAGCAGCATTAAAATTAAAAATACAGCAGAATTAAAATAAAATTAATATTATTTATCAATAACTTATGGACTAAGTATTTCAAAGTCTGTAAAAAGGATATATAAATACACCTATAATTTGAAAACACAAGTAAGGAGGCTGGTATATTTTCATAGTAGAAAGTGTTACAAAAGCAATATTGCAATAACTGTGGTAGAGTTGGTTATTATACTCGTATAAGTAATTTTACAATTGATACCATTTTTTATCTTTATATTTAAGCATTAACTGATGAGCTGTACCGCTGAAGTCTTGAGCTTGGTTTGCCATACGTTCTGCTTTTTCTTCTAACATATTTAATTTTTCTCCTCTTTCTAAAACAAGTTGATGTGCTCTGGTAATTTCGGAAGATGCTGAGGAAGTGCGTTGGCCTAACTGATTTATATTTGCACCTGGGATGTATTTTGCTACGGATCGATTTGATTTTCCACTTTGTACTCCAACTAAAAAAAAAGAAGTAATCAATATATTATGTATATGGTAATTTTAAAATAACTATAAGAAAATACAATAACAATACAGGGGGTGTTTCTTTCCACACGCTTTCAAACTTGTCTAGATTAGCACTTTAACCAGGATATTTTCCTATTGTATGATTAGTGCACATTCGGCACTTGAACGGAATTTTCTCGAAGCTAGATTCAAATTAGTCAACACACGAATAGGTTTGCCTTATGACTGACTTGACCGAAGATTTATAACCTAATGTTACACTTATGTATGTTATTACAACTTAGTAGCTAAATTAACCACCAAACGTTTGTGCTTGTGTCTGTCCATTTATGCCGTTGTTGTAGCTCACTGATGTGTTCTTTCGACCATCTTCTCCAGAATTCCTGTCTTAGATTGGAAACTAATTTTCATCGAGTGATTAGATAGACCATATGGTCGCTGTGCGCTATCCCCCATGCAATAATAATAATTAGGGAAGGATTGGTTGGTGCTGCTGTAGTGTCAGTTGATGCTGTTAGCGGCTCTCTGATTAGAAAGTGGCCTAGGGTCAACGCGGAAATGTTTTTCGGATTAGATGACATTGGTGTGGAGTTCAGAATCGCCTCGATTTCAATAATTTCGGTCTCTAATAGTTCGTACGTCTGCTTCCCAAAGTTCTCCAAAATGCGGAGCCCTTGAAGGAATAAAGTGGTATGGATGCCTTTTTTGCAACATATTCTCCTTATCTGGGTTTTAGAAGCTTCGATATGAGTTGCTTCCTTTAAATCTGCTAATTGATTTCTTTCACCAGTGAAATTTGTTTCGTTGTCGCAATATAAATTCTTGCAATATCCTCTCCTCTCAATGAATCGGTTACGACATCAGATGATCGCCTTTGTGGCGAAACAACAGACCGCAACATATGGCTTGGTTGGTCGCTTTCCTCGCGCCTTGTAGTGGAACAGGGACCACAGAAGTCCACCAAAGATCAGAAAAGGTCGTGTTGCTTGGACTATTGGAGAAGGTAGGTTTCCCCACCATTTAGTTAACAAATTAAGGTTTGGCCTTGGTACAGCAGACGCAGTTTTGCACTACTGTGCCAAAAGCGCTGTCGGAACGACCTCCTACACGAATTAATCCTTCATCATCAAAGAACAGGTTAAATTCACTAATTGAGCTGGATTTTCTTACGCTATGACGCTTGGTCAGTGTCTTCTCCTAGCCTTTAAAGTCTGATTATTGTATGGCGCAAACAATGGCATGAAGCGCTTCTGGAGTTCTGCTGGTGTGATAGTTATTGAGTGTTTATCTTTTTCATTTTTCTTCCTGCAATGGCTCAGAAAACCAAGAACGTAAGACACAATGTAAACTAGAGAATTAAATTAGTTCCGGTAATTGAATTTATAGATCAGGTCTTCTAATTCCTTCGGACTTCAATGCTTGAGACGAGTCCATTCCATTTTCCATTTTCATTTCCATGTCCAAAGCAATGTTAGAATTGCTGCAATACGGTTTTAGCCGAGATTTATCCTTACCATGTAAAACTAATGAACCAAAAAATCCTTATGCTTTAACTGACTTGGTAGTACTTCTCGTGATAATAAGTCTGCTGGATTTTCTGTTGACTTCACAAGACGCCACTGTGCTGTATGTGACAAGCCTTGAATATGGGCAATTCGATGTGCGACAAAGATTTGGAAAGATGTAGTAGTATCGTTTATCCATGCCAGAACAATTTCTGACTCTGACCAAAAATGCGTTGGTATTTCCCTGACTTCAAACAGTGCCTGACTTTGTCCGTTAGTTGGGCACCAAGCACTGCCGCACATAGTTTGCCGCATAGCCTCGGCAGTGTTGCTTTTGATTTGAATTTCGGTGGTAATCACCACTGGTGAAAGAATTCCTAAGGGATCGAAAATGGTGGCCAAATCTAAAAGAATTGATCTTTTTGTTGGACTGATCGGAGTCATGTCATGCACTCAACCGAGTTGGGCCCAACCGAGACATCCACCCACTATGGACTTGTCACTGGCGCGATTTGCCGTGGGTGAGAGCAGAATGGCAGTCGCCGCCGGACACAACCACGACACTTAACCGACAGTCCGACACACTCGAGTGGCTGACTTGACACTCTCCGTTGTACAAAACCGAGAGGTCAGCGCTCTAGAGTGTGTACGTGGAATGTACGCCACCGTTGGACGCAACCGAGACGTCCACCCACTCTGGACTTCTCTGGCGAAATATCTGACTTAAGAAAAAAAAGTATTTAAAATATTTATTTCTTTAAGCCACTTTCGCTGGTGGCCGGCTCCTGATGACTGACTAAAATTTCCAATGGTTGCTTCTTTTATAGAGAGTCGAGCCACTCAGAATCTCTTATTCTTGTCACAATATGTTCTTGTCTTTGTCAATGGTTCCTATGTTCAGCTATTTGCCTGAGCTAAGTAGCGTGGGTTACACCTTAAGGTTAGGGTTGGTAACTTGAAATAATTTTATTTATATAAAAATAAATATCTTATTGTTTTATAACAAACTAGCGAACCCGGCGAACTTCGCCTCGCCCCAATTTTAAGCCTTCAGACAAACTTTAGAGTAATAATACAACACAAATATTTAAATTTTCAATGTAATTTATTTGAATGGAATCAGTAAATAGCGATTTGATGAACAATGTTTTTCGATTTGTTTTCCGGCGCAAAAACACATAACGAAGACGGTTTTCCAATACGCGAACATGCAACGTACAGCTGACCGTGCGAAAAACAGGGAAATTCGAGATTAATCCCACAGACTTCTAGTGATTGGCCTTGCGATTTATTGATTGTCATCGCAAATGCTAATCGAACGGGGAACTGAATCCGCTTGAATTGGAATGGAAGGTCAGTTGGAATAATGGGAATTCGTGGGATAAGGACTTCCTCTCCTTTGAATTTGGCCTTGATGATTGTCGCCTGAATCACATTGTTCATTAGCTTTTTGACGGACAACCGCGTACCATTGCACAATTTTGGAGGATTGAGATTCCGCAGCATGATTATCGATCGATCAATCGATCCCACCTTCAGCTGTAAATTATGCGGCGGAGTTCCTGGTACATCAAGCGAGTTCAAAAATTCCGTCGGGTAGTTGGTCGCTTCATTTTCGTCGGTCACGCAGTCAACAGATTTGTAGGTATAACTTTGTCCGGCGATTTGACTTTGAATAATTAAGTTTAAGCTATCGACGTCCTTATTCTTCGCTGCTAGTATTGCCCGTTCACCAATCCAATTTTTTTTCGAGATTTTTGTAATTTTGTGCAATGCCGGGGAAGACTGCTGATGAGTTCCTCCTTGGACGATGTGAATTCACAAAAATTTTCAGGGAACGATATCAATCCAGTCGAAACATTAACAGGAACAACTTGGCAACAGGCCGTTGCCAAGCTCCAGCAGTTGTCTCGAGAATTCAGCAGCCGATGGGTCGTTCTGCAACGCGACTCTCATGTTTGTGGTCAATTGCAACTTCTGGACATGCCGCTACAAAGACGACGATTTCAGGCACGCGTTAAGTTCATCCGCAGCAGAAGATTTTTTTTTTTTTCGCTCATGTGTAGCCGTACTGAGTAGACGTCTTTCTGCGAGTGCTAAACTTTAGTTTTCTGTGTTTGTCAAAATTAAGTTCCGTTAAGCTGTCTTTGAGGCAAAATACCCTATATTCTGTTTGAATTAACTAATCTATTGAAAATAGTCGGCCTCTGGACATAATAACTTGTGTAATAATTGTGTAATTAAATTATATGACAAAAATGTACGGCAATAAACAACAAAAGCAATCTGCTGCTAGTGCAGAAAATACAAATTTCCAAAAGCGATCGCTTCGTAACAACAAGTATATAACCTTGACGAGTCCGGCCAGTCCGTTAAGTTCGTCGATTTGCTCGGCTCGGTCTGACTCAGCTGCCATGCTCGAAGGAAATTTAGCTGAGCTGAGAGACAGTATTGTCAATCAGATCCGCGAAGAAATTGCAAACTCTGAAGAGCGAATTCTGCAAAGGTTCGGCGAGTTGGCTGCTGAAGTGGGGAACTTGAAAGCTGAGGTGCAAGGCGTCGTTTTACGTGTCAACCATCTGGAGAGTGAACTTGCTGGCTTTGTTGCGCAGAAGAGTGATGTGAAAAAATTGGAGGACAGGCTCTCTCATCTTGAGAATGATTCAGTATCCACTGACATGTTGATGACTGGTGTTCCTTCTAAGCAGAGCGAGAATTTGAAAGCTGTTTTCGATTGTGTATGCAACACAATTGGAATTGAAAAGGATTTTCTTCGTGTTCGCGATGTCTTTCGCATTACGAATATTAAAAACAATAACAAAAATGATAATAAATCTAGTGATGGACCAATTGTTGTTAAGCTTCAATCAAATTATCAACGCTCGAATTTCATGCGTACGCTCTCATCTTTTTGTCGCAGAAAACAACGTTCACTTACTCTAGATGATTTAGGTATTGATCATAATGTTGGCAATAGTAAAATATTTATACATGAAAGCCTAGGCAAATCTAGACTTGCTGTTTTAAAACAGGCTTTGTTATTGAAGCGTAACAAGAAGTTGCAATCAGCGTATTCTCGTGGCGGTAGAATTTATGTCAAGCTTAACTCTGGAACTGCACCGGTAGCTATTATGAACTTAGAAGAACTTGAAAATTACAGTTAGCCCCAGATAATTAGAGCAAAAGTTATTTGTAACTATTTTGTAAGAACACTTTATGTAATCATTTGTGAATACTCTGTGATCTCTCTTTATTATTTTCTTACACTCTCTCATCTATCCTCTTTCTGTCTCTATTTACTGTCAGTGAGTGAAGTGATATATATGAAGGTTAAACATGTAAACATCCACTCTATATGGTCTCCATATTTCGGCCTATGCTGTTACTGATGAATATTAACACCTTACAGCCCTGCATCTCTGATGGGAATCACCGCCTACTCATTGACATTTTCTGCAAGCAACACAATGGCTTTAATATTGTTCATTTTAATGCAAGAAGTTTGAGTCATGGTAAGATGGATTATGTGAGGGATGTGTTCTTGGACTCTTCTGTTGATGCCATATGTGTAACTGAGACATGGTTGCATGCAGAGTTATCAGATACCAGTGTAGTAATACCAAACTATAAGTTACATCGTAAGGACAGGTTAAATAGAAAGGGCGGGGGAGTTGCTATTTATGTTAAATCAGGCTACAGTTCTGAGGTAGTTAAGTCATCCGGTGATAATGCTGAACTTGAATTCCTTTCGGTTAAGTTGTCTGATTCTATGACTAAAATACTTTTGACTTGTGCCTACAATCCTCATAAATACTGCGACCATGAAGCTCTTTTTGACTATCTTTCAACTACCGCGTTTGTGTACGATTTTACAATTGTATGTGGTGATTTCAACATTAATATACTGACTAATGACTGTATCTCCAAAAACTTTATGGACGCTGTATATGCGTCTGGGTTTGCTTTTGTTAATGACTCTACTCCTACCAGATTCAGCAATAATGCTTCTCCTAGTCTGTTGGACTATTTTATTATCCCTGATATTGATAAGTTGCTAGTGTTCAACCAAATTGAGTTTGTGTCTGACCATGACCTATTATTTTCTTCTTTTGACTTTAAACTAAATGTATGTTCTATATCTGACTCTTTCACTTTTCGTGATTTTAAATTACTTGACGTTGATTCCTTGTATTGTGCAGCCCTAAATATAGATTGGTCAATCATGTGGAGGGCGCTACATGTTGATGACAAATTAGAATATTTCAATAATACTGTTAATTATTTATTTGATTGTTATGTTCCACTCCGTACTGTAAATATAATTAATAAGTCCTGTCCATGGTATACTCCTAGAGTTAGAAGACATATACAAGCCAGAAACCGACTACGTAGTAAATGGAAAAATAACCCAACTAGCAATAATTGGGAAAATTTTAGAATATCAAGAAACTTTACTTCGCTGGTTATCAGAAAAGCGAAGGAACAGTATTTTAAATCTAAACTTAACCCAACACTACCGTCCAAGCAGCTCTGGAAGCGACTAAAAAGCATAGGAATTGGGTCCAAAAATCGTGCACCGTGTAACTTGTCTCCTGATGAGCTGAATGATTATTTCCTTTCCAACTCATCCTGTGTGAATAGGGGCTTGGATTTTGTTAGCCAGCCTGGAGAAATTGGGTTCAGTTTTCCAGGTGTACATGAGGCAGATATTGCAAGTAAAATTAATCAAATAAAATCCAATGCAACTGGTGCAGATGGAATTTCTTTAAAATTTATAAAAATATTATTACCATATGTTTTATCCCCACTAACTGCTATTATAAATTTAATTTTTACATCCTCTTGTTTTCCTTCACTATGGAAATCTGGTATTGTTATACCAATTGCTAAGAAACCGGCGCCAAAGTTTGTAGCTGATTATCGCCCAATTAGTATTCTACCCGTGCTTTCCAAGGTATGTGAGTTGATCATGGTTGATCAATCAACGAATATGTTAAAGACAATAATCTTCTGCATCCATTGAAATCAGGGTTTCGACGTTATCATAGCTGTTGTACGGCTATGCTCAAAGTAGTAGATGACATTAGAATTAACTATGATAATAAGTATATTACCCTTCTATGTCTCTTGGATTATACTAAAGCTTTTGATAGTGTGGACCATACATTGCTTTGTGCCAAGTTGGGGTCTTTGTTCCACTTCTCTAGTAATGCAGTGCAATTAATTAAATCCTATCTATCAAATAGATCTCAAAGAGTTAAGGTACTAAATGTATACTCTGAGGCGAAATATAATCGAGTTGGTGTGCCTCAAGGCTCTGTACTAGGACCATTATTATTTTCGCTTTTTCTGAACGATATCTTCACTAACGTGAGATATGTGTCCATACATGCTTATGCGGATGACCTGCAGTTGTATTTATCAGATAATATTGGACGCCTTAGTGTTTTGTGTTGCAATATTAATGAGGACTTGCGAAACATTGCTAGGTGGTCTGATAACAATAGACTGCATCTTAATCCTAACAAATCCTTTGTATTACCCATATATAAATCAAAAATCGACAATGCAATTATACCTCCTATATATCTTAATAATTGTATACTTAAGTTTGTGTCCAAAATCACTAGCCTTGGTGTATGCCTTAATACTACGTTGACCTGCAGTGATCACATAAATGCAACTATTAGTAAAGCTTATTCGGTGCTGTGTAATTTAAGATACTCTGCTGAGTTTATACCGGCTGAAGTCCGTAGAAGGCTAATTCTACAGTTGGTTCTACCTTTACTGACTTATACTGAGGTAATATACTGCCAATTTGACTCAATCTCGTTGCACAAGTTGGAAGTAGTAATTAATAATTTGACTAGGTTTATATTTGGCTTACGAAGGTATGATCACTTATCTGATCACAGAAATGCACTGCTTGGTAATACATTTTCAGCTTTCATCAATTATCGAAACTGCTTGTTTATGCATAATCTCATTTACTCCAAGCAGCCTGATTATCTCTTTGAGAAACTGCAATTCTGTCAGTCGAGTCGCTTGCAGAAGGATCTCATATTACCAAAATGTTGTTTTTTGAACTCAGGGCGGTTTTTCTTTATCAGTGCTGTTCGGCTGTGGAATAATCTTCCACGAAATCTGAAGGTAGTAAGCAGTAGGGGTCGTTTTAGGAGACTGTTGGAGGAATACTTCTCTTTTACAACTAATATCGTTTAAATTTATTTATTTTACTACACTCATTTACATATCATTTCTTTCTCTCTCGGTCTTTCTATTCTTCATTTTCTTTTTATTCTTCTTCTCTCACTCCTACCTCATCTTAAGTATTAGTAATTAAGTAATGCCATGTAATATTTGTTTTATACATATGCACTAAAAAAGAATCTATCTTATTGTGCTTCCTTTTCTATTAATAAATTGAAATTGAAATTGAAATTTGGGGATGACGGGAAGTGTTTGACGAAAATCTCCGGAGAGCAATGTCAAAGCCTCACCAAATCGTCTTAAATCACCTCGTAAATCCTTCATTGTTCGGTCAACTGCCTTGGAGGCTTGGAGCTTGTTTATGCGCCATCGTGCATTCATCCCAAATGATGATTTTGCATTCGCGCATCAATTTGCGCGAAGTCTAAGTCAACTTATAACGCTATCTATCGGATTTTGGCTGAGAACTTTCTATTTTTTCATTTGAAAAGCCATTAAGGAAATATTTCACACAAAATTTCATATAAAAACTTGATTTTCGATTTTTCCAATTTTCCGACTTTTCCGGAGGGATTTTCCGTATAAACCTTCTCCTCGAAAATACGAACAACTGACAAAAAATTTTACAGAAATCGGCCCAGCCGTTCTCATTTTATGAATTACTATACATTTTTTACACCATTTTTATATATATAGATTAATAAATTTTATTTATTAATGTATTGTAATGTATATTTCATTTATATATGTATTTATTTATTTATACATCTATGTATTCCTATAAACATGTGGAGGACATAAAAACAAATGTGGACATAAAAACAGGATGTGGAGACATTTTTTTTATAAAAAATGTGTCTCATAAGTTCTTGGATGGGAGAATTGCGTGAAAAATTCGAACTGAGCAAACAAAAAGCTTCTGAATTAATTCTCTACATTTTGTTTTCTTTTTCCTTTTTGGATGATTACTTATAATATTTCAATAATGTATTACGGTTTCGTAAAACGAATATTTCATTGTGATTAGAAATGTTCATGAATACATCATATAATTAAATATTAGTAAGCGATCCCATTCCGCAACAAGTGACACACGAGAAAGGGTTGGTGTACAAAACCCATAGTACCAACGAGGTAGTGTGCGCTAAATTTGCATTTGGGAATTGCGCCAAATTGCATTTAAATATTACATCTACCAAAAGAATATTTTTACTTCATTCCTGCTATTTTGGAACGTCAGCCCTTATCAATTTTGGTTTGGAGATATGCAATGACTGAAACTCGTTCCAAAATATATCAATTTTATTGGAATTTTCTTTAATTTTATGTGAGTTCGGGCAAATTTATAATAGATTTTGTTATATGTACTTTACAGTTTCGAAGTGAGTTTCGCCTGACTTCTTTACTAGATATGTACATATATATAAGCGTAGAAGATAAAGATGTAAATAATCCAATTATTTTAGCTATTGACAACTGCACTTACATAATTCCTCTCTATTCAAGTTTTTTGCTCCACCTCCAAATAATCCTTTCAAAAACCCTTCCTTCGGCTGTTCAGGCATCACGTGAGGTATAAAAAGTTCCGCCATCATCTCTGGTAAAAAGTGGCTATAAGTGTATATGGTATATATAGATATATGGTATATATAGATTTATATAGTTTTATATATAGATATATGAATATATATAGATATATGTACAGTCTGTCAATAATGAGTTTACGCATTAAAAATAAATTTCATTTTTAAATTTGTTTAGCAAAATAATACTACTTTTTGATTCTTTATAGAATTTTCGTTTATCAATTACCTTAAGGTGCAGTCTTACAATAGTTTAATGAAAAAAAAGCCAAATTTAATGCACAATCTACGAAATATGCCACAAAAATCATGATTACTCAGTTTTTTAAATGTCAAGAAGCAAGCTTAACAATATATACTATAACATCAAAACTATAATACAATATATAACCAGAAAGAGTGTTAACTTCGGCCTGGCCGAAGTTCATATACCCTACACACGTTTACCTAAAAATTAGGCGTGGCAATGATCTAATTTGTTTCCTTTTTAATCTCAAATAGCCTGTGATGACAGAGAATATTCGTGCCAAATTTGATGAAAATATCTCTATTCGTTCTCCTGTAATCGAGTTTTATTTAATTAGTGGGCGGACCACGCCCATTTTTGGTAGTCTGTTTTGGTCAAAGACAGTGGACTTCTGGACAAAATTTCAACCGCAAATTCGTTCTGCAAGCTGAGAACTTTAGCTATAAGCATGGATGAATTTATATTCACTATAAAAAGTAGGCGTGGTAATGGTCCGATGTTGGCCATTTCATTCAATACCAATGAGTTTCTGATGATAGACAATATTCATGCCAAATTTGATGAAAATATCTCTATTCGTTCTCCTGTAATCGAGTTTTATTTAATTAGTGGGCGGACCACGCCCGTTTTTGGTAGTCTGTTTTGGTCAAAGACAGTTGGTTTGTGAATAAAATTTCAACCTCAAATTCATTCTACAAGCTGATAAATTGAGCCATAAGCATGAATTAATATTCAGTATAAAAATTAGGCGTGGTAATGGTCCGATTTTGCCATTTTCAATACCTATGAGTTTCTAATGCTAAACAATATTCGTGCCAAGTTTGATGAATATATCTCTATTCGTGCTCTTGTAATCGTGATTTCCACAGACAGACAGACAGACAGACGGACATGGCTAAATCAACTCAGGAGGTCACGCTGATCAAGAATATATACCCTATAGGGAATATACCCTATTCACTTCGTGTGTAGGGTATAAAAACAAAATGTTGAATATGTATAAAAAGTACTCGTGTAGTATATACATAAATATACAATTATTTCTTATATTTACCAAAATTCTGATGAAATCGAAAACTTTTGAATTTCGGTGGGTGATGCCAAATATAATCCATGGCCTTTATTGCTAAAACAAAATATTTTGGATATTCTGAAAAAATATGGAATCGTTTTAGTTATATTTATTAATTAGAAATTAACAAACATATAGGGATCTATTAAATAAATAATATAATAAAAACATTTAAGATTTTCAGTCAATTCATTGAGATATTTATGCCTGTGTTCGGTAGCAAATACTATAAGAATGGAAACTCCATACTCTCCAAAATCGCAACACCAAAAAACATGTACACTATACGTGTAATTTCGCATTGAATTGTTGTTGCCTGTTTGGTGTACTTGGCAAAAATATCGTTAACATGGCAACTGGTGGAGATACCCACTTGTTTCCTATGAGGATTCTAATAACAAAAGTTTTGTTTCGGGGATACCATTTATATAAAATATATCATTTTTATTTATTTTATCATTTATTTTTATTATTTATTTATTATTGTCTTATTTTGTATAAATAAGGTTGCATAAATAAATAGTATTACAACAAATAAACTTTGATACAGTTTTATTTCATCTTAAAAATGAAAATATGTAGCATGTTTAAAAACAAGAGTTTTAAAAATACTCTTGGTATCTTATTTTCCTGGGGTTATTACGTATCTCCTGAGAAATAAGCGGTAGTGAGATATGAAAAAGGAGAAAAATTTATGCCGGCAAGCGAAAAATCATAAAATTTTATTCTAAATTGCTATCAAATAACAATAATGATACGTAGGGTGTGTGTCAATTGGTTACTATTTACTAGTGGTAAGTAATGTTGAAATAAATTTACTCTGTGAGTAAAATTTTGTTCTATTTGCTGTGCCAATTCATGGATGAAATTTTGACAGAAAAAAAGTTTTGAGTTTCAAGATTGTCTGCAAAATTAAACAAAGAATTATGCACAGAATACCAAAAAAGGATTTTCCTTTGTTACTAGCATTATATTAAAAGCACAACATATTATAATAATATTAATATACATGAGTTTTCCTACTTTTCTCTTCCATTTTTAAATAATTTTGAAATACTCGACGTTGAAGAGAATATTCAACGGTTGTCAAAAATGTACCTAGCCCTCAGGGCTACATAAAATTTTGACGTTTGAATTCACCTCACCCACATCAAAATTTCAGTTTCTTATGTTAAATTTTCTATATCGAGGGAAAAGTAACCAATTGGCACACACTCTTAGGATGTGACTCTTTCTGAGCGTCTAGTATTTCAATATTATTTAAAAATGGAAAAGAAAATTAGGAAAATTTATATTACATGTAAGTAAAAAATATGCTTACATATGCTGTATGAAATTTCATTGAATATTGAAATGTTCTTATTTCGATTATTTATAAGGAGCAACAGCGACCTTATGACATTATTAAGAATTAACATTATTAAGAATAGAGTTGGACAATCTCTTCACTTCAAAAAATGCCAACAGCAACGAAGGTTGGAGGTAAGCAAATTTAATTTACTCACGTTTATGCATTTTTAAAAGCAATTTTTTTCAGAAAAGTGGCGACTCTCTGCAGGAATCTCTTTTGGATACCAGCAAGGATCACACCAGCTGTAAAAACCAGTGGAGCTCGTTATTAAAAAAATATAAAGAACTTAGCCGTACCAGGACAAGTGAGGGTACGGCAGAAGAGTTGTCAGTAGAGGATGCGGAAGATTGGCCTTTTTTTTAAATTCTCAAGACGTATGCCGCTAAAAAGGACAATGCCTTGTTTTATGAAATGCCATGTTTCTTACATACTAAATACTAGACTGTAAGAATACGTTAACCATATTGCAAAGAAATACACATTTCTTTGCAATGTTCCATCTTGGGAGTCAGATAGTGTTGTTTCGGTTGGATCTACAGGTGAGAGAAGCTCAACTGATACATCATATGGATCGAAGTCATCTTGTAATATGCAAACATTGTGCAAAATGAATGCAGCGAAAACAGTCTTGATGCAATTTTTTACGCTGAGTTCAGGGTCTCAGTTGAATATATTCCTCCATCTTGATTTAAGCATTCCGAATGTACATTCCACAGCAATTCATACTTGACTATGTGCCGCATTAAATCTCATTTGCGAGGGCGTTAAAGGTTCCTTAGAAGGAGTTATAATTGCTACTGGCTGTGTTTGGCAAGGGTATACTTTATCGCCTTCCCTTGGAGGATAAGTGCCTGCATTGAATATTGAGGCGGTTAAGGACAATACACGCACGTATATCGTGAACCGAGCCAGGATAACCAACAAAAGCATCTATTAACTTATACTTGCTAACAACTGCTTGAGCTTGTATGGAATAGAATTTTTTGTGATTTATAATTCGTCATGCTCATTGAATGGGCATTGAATCTGAATATGCGTGCCATCAATTGCGCCAATAACATTTCTAAAAGCCATTTTATAATCATATTCTCATATCTCATCATCTTTAGCAGATCCATTTCCAGGCGCATTTCAAGGAATACATCTAAAAGCTCGTGAATGATATTTTTCACCGTAAAGGCGCTTAATCCCATGAATTCTCCAGCAACTCTGTAGCTGCATCCACAGGCCATTCAATATAAAAAGCACATCACTTCATATTCCGTTGACCATCCGTGTCGTTTTAGAGGAACGAAATCCGATATTTTTCTGAAAGAATTGTAGCATACCCTTAAATGCTTCCAAGGGTATGCCTTTAGCGATACTTTTTAGTAAGTATCGGAATATACTTTTGGTTTACGATACACGAGACCCTACGAAAAATTAAAAGAATTCAAAACATTAATCGTAGCCCATGTAGCATTTCCTTGAAGCACTAACATGCCCTGTCTCTTTCTCACGTATTAGCATTAGCATCATTCTGTTAATTTGGCTAAGATGTTGTGTTGTGCTTTTAATATAATAGCCAGTAACAAAGAAAACAACTTCTTTGATATTCTATGAATAAATCTTTGTTTAATTTTGCAGACAATCTTGAAACTAGCCCCTCAAACTTTTTTTTCTGTCAAAGCTTCATCCACGAATTGGCACAGCAAAGAGAACAAAATTTTACTCATCAGAGTAAATTTATTTAACATTACTTACGACTAGTAAAAAGTAAACAATGGGCACACACCCTTTGTATTTTAAAAGAATAATTTCATGTAATACGTATAAGTGCTATGAAATAAATTGCACTTGAATAAAAAAAAGTGCAAAAAAAGTTTAATTCTTAAACATATAACTTCAATATGGAACAAAAATGGATACCATATACCGATATGGTGCATTAGAATGAAAGCTGTGATATAGATACATATATCTAATATCAATAACAACAAAGCTCCTTTAATTACTTGTATTATTTTACATTATATTAGTAATATCAAAGGCAAATACATTGCCTACCTAACAGTTTAAAGAATAATATATGACTAGTTTTCCGTCAGTCCGTTCGTGAAATTGATTTCTCACATTGTCTTTTTAGTTAGAAGACTTTCTGCGGTCTTTTTAGGGTTAAAAGTACTAATTTAATTACATTTCATAAGTTATTTCTAAAATACTCACTGGTTTGTATCCTCATTAACAATCAATTGTTGACCCCATATCGACAGCATTGGATCTACAATACCTTGTTTGCATTTAGTCTGAAAACTATATAATATATATAATTTTTATTACTTTGTGCTATAATTTCTAATGCAAAAAAAAATAAAAAGATTGGTGACACTTCGACAGTAACTGTCAGCAACTGTTGTTTACGTTTGAAAATGGAAATATAATGAAAAATTGCCCAGTATTATTACGACAAAAGGAAAAACGCTGCGCAGGATTGTGAAAAAATTTGTGCTGTCTACGGTGAAGGTGCTTTATCAAAATCTGCTGCGCGGAAATGGTTCGCTCGCCTTCATTCTGGTAATTTTAATGTGGAAGATGAGCCACGCTCTGGTCGTCCAATCTGTGGAAAAGCTGATGAAATTCTTGAAAAAGTCCAGCAAGATAAGCATATCAGCAGTGTCAAGGGCATAATTTGGAAACTATGAGGACCAGGAAGTTGAAATTTTTCAGGGTGATTGGTCCGAAATTTGTTCGAAATGGGCGTGACAAGATTTAAAATGGCCACAGATTGGAAACTACAAGGCCTAGTAAGCCTAGTAAAGGGTTTTCCAATAAGAAGTGTAATTTTGAATAGCCCGCTATTTCGGTAGCTGTCACTTTTGAAGCTGTTATTTTTTACATTTGACAAGTAGAAACTACGCCATTACTAAAAATGGAACGATACACGCTGCAACAACGCATTGAAATTATTAAAATTCACTACAAAAATGGTGAAAATTTTGCAGTCACAGTTCGCAAAACTAAAGCATTTTTACGTCTTCGTGAAGCACCTTGTCGGACCGCAATACAGAAATTGGTGGAAAAATTCGAGCTGTTCGGAACAAGTTAGGTAGCAATTTCACTTTAGCGGTTTTGCCCCGATTTTTTTGTTACTTTTTTTACCGTTATTTTGGACCATTATAATGGTAAATAACCGCCCACTTTTGGGGGCGTGGCATTAGTTTGGGTGTTATCGGCGTTTGAAGGTCGCGAAAGGTTACTTCTTTAAAGGTTTATTATTCCGAAATTAGGAAAGGTACACTAATGATCGAGGTGTCAAAGGAAAGGTATTGCCATGCCCCTCATTTCCCTAGTACACCATTTTACCACCAAGGTTACGGTTATTTGAGTTTTAAGAAAAAAAATGGTGTCGGTGTCATTATAAAACCTTCCCCCTCCCTCTTATATGACAATTAAATATGGTAATATATAAAATAAAATAATAAAGCCCATAATTTTCTCTTTTCAGCGATATATAAAATGTCATACTCACCGTTAGAGTTGGTAAATTGCAGAAGGAATAATGATTTAAAAACAGTGTTTTATGTGTATATCATGATGTGTTTTTTTTTTATTAATTACTAGTTTATAAGCCTGACTTCGCCAGGAAGTTATTATTTTTTATTTATTTCGTAAAAAAAATTGCGAAGTCTTTTGGACTTTCTCACCTTACACTTTTTTAGTTTATTTATTTTGGAGCATCAAAAGTAAAAAATTAATCGCAATTAATATCGATTGTTTGAATATGATTCAAATATTGCTTGAGAATATTTCTTTAAAAGCAACATTTCACAGCTAATTTTCACAGTCTGCGTGTGTTCTACAATAATCAGGGTGTTTTCCAGGTAGGTCTTCTGCGGCTCAAGTAGGCACCCAAAAACACAGATTAAAGCAAACAATTCCCAAACAGAATCGTTTTCTAAGATACCCAACTCCTTGCATGCCTCTTTGAATGTTTTGAATGTGACCTCGTGCACAGTTCTCAAAACTGATATCTCCTGTCACATGTAATAGAAGTAGCCTTAGATGATATCGCCCACCTTCCGATATACTAATGTTCATTTTCTAAGCAACTATACCCAACACCGCCAAAAATAGTCACAAACAAAACAAATTCAATGAAATTAAATTATGAAAAATTATTAAATTTTTAAATTATTAAATTTTTAAATTACAAAATTTTTCATAATAATATCTGACAAATTAATCACCACAATCTAGGGAAAAAAATACAAATTTCCTCCCAATCGGATTTTTTGCAAAAAAATGGCGAAGCCGTTTGGATTTTTGAAATTTGCGATTTTTCTCATCAACATTAGATGCCCAGGAACATCTGTCAAAAATTTCAGGTTTCTAAGTGATGTGCAAGTCCAAAAAAAAGTCCCGGACATATTTTGCTAACAGAAACGCATAGGGATTTTATATATATAGATTATTTATTCAGTAGGAATTTATTCGTCTGGTACAATTTCATAGTCCTCATCGTTGTCGTCGTGTCTGTCTCGTGATCTGTCCTGTCTTTCGGACAAAGCAGATTATATAGCCGCCCAACCATTTTGAAAAATTGGGTCAGCGGCTCGATCCCCTCCGCCTTAAACTTCTGCAACATCATGAAGGTTGCCAAGTAGCCTTCAAAATGAGACTTTTTCCGGTGGTACTGGGGCATGAAGCATTTTGCATGCCTCCATAGCCCTTCTTGGGTATTTGTATGCGCTCCTGTAACCAAATCCTTGAAAGATATGCTGTGGTTCACTTTAAGATGTATATCCTTCATGATTCAAACAATCATATGCCTGTGATTTTTGGAAATTAAATAAAATTGAAAACTGCAAAAAAAAAATATTTACCTTCCAAAAATCGGATATTATTGTGGTCCCTGGCCGAATCCAATTTTTAATAATTGGAAGTAGTGTTTCTGTATTTCGCCGCTCCACCGGGACAAGGAAACACTTAAGAGTCCCACGTTGGACACCTCCAAACACCCACTGGCCCTCAACGCGATGCCCTTTATTGTACTTTCGTCGACCGAATTTACATTCGTCGATCTCTACGATCTCTCCTGGACCGCCAATCATATTTTTATTCCTCACCATTCCATCGATAGAAACTCCTCGGCAGATTTTTGCCCATTCGACTGCGGTGCAGCTAGAAATTTCTAATTCATGTGTAATATTACACAAGGAATAGCACCGTAGCCACATGTAGCAAAAGCTTATAATTTTGTAAACGTTAAGGTGGGAACCTTGAAGGAAGGTCCCGGTTCGTAGGGAACCCTTATACCCGCAAAGTTTTCTTCCTTTTTTTGTTTTTTTTTCTCACAGCACCTAAATAATAGATAATACATTGATATAAACATACATAGGTTTGTTGAGAGTAACGCGAAAATATATGTACTTACCGCCAAATGTAACCGTCAATTGTTGAATTATCTTTCAACAGCTTCATAATATGCCCATCGGGACATTTATAACTGTTTTCTTCAGGTACTAACTGCCAGTTTCGCAATGCGTCCAGTGCTCGGTCCGACAATGTAGAGTTCTCGTTCGTCTGTCCGTCGTTAAAAGTTAAGTAAATGTCCATCAAGGTATAATCCATTTGAAAATATTAAAAATTGCCTCTTTATTCAAATTATTTATTATTCATAAGTATTACAAAAAAGGTAAATGAAAATCTTATACTAATTGTACTTAGCGCTGTCAGACAAGAATACAATACCAACTCGATTGCACAAAGCAGAAGCTTACACGAGTAGTAGCTCAAACAGCGGCTACGGAACAGAATAGTGTTTTGTGGCCAAATTTAGGGCGTGTATGCGTCCTCCGGCCTTCGGCCTACGGCCGCGCTTTTTGATTATAACCCTCAGTATGTCAAACACCGGCTACGCGACAGAATAGTGTTTTGTGGCCAATTTTAGGGCGTGTATGCGTCCTCCGGCCTTCGGCCTACGGCTGCGCTTCTTGATTATAACCCTCAGTATGTCAAACACCGGCTACGCAACAGAATAGTGTTTTGTGGCAAATTTTAGGGCGTGTATGCGTCCTCCGGCCTTCGGCCTACGGCCGCGCTTCTTGATTATAACCCTCAGTACGTCAAACACCGGCTACGCAACAGAATAGTGTTTTGTGGCCAATTTTAGGGCACTTTTTGATTATAACCCTCAGTATGTTAAACGATGGTTAATGCTAAAAAACGGCAATTTTGGGGTCTGTAAAACGCTCATTTTTTTATATTTCAGTGAGTGTGGTTGGAATTGTTGGTGCACCTGCAACATGTTATATATCGTTGAAAAGAGAAAATCATGGGCTTTAAGATTATTGATTTTAATACATACCTTAATTGTCATATAAGAGGTAGGGGGAAGGTTTTGTATTAGCCCCTCCACCATTTTTTTCTTAAAACTAAAATATCTACTAAATAATTGACAATATTGAAAAAAATATATATTACTAAAACATAGGTGCAAACATTTCCTTTCAATCGGTATATATACCTTCTCTATAGGGCTAATAGTTTGGGACTTAACGCTCGCCAAAAATTCTGCATTTCCACGGAATGCATTTACGGAAGCCACGCCCCCAAAAAAATTTTGGGATTCGATTCTTCGGTAAAAAGCTAAGGCTTAATTTCACTTTAGCGGTTTGGCGCAGCCCAAGCCCAAGTTAGTGATGTGAAGAATAAAACCGCACGTCGTAAACGTGCACGTCGCTCAAGAACAACTGAGAATATTGCTGCTGTAGCCCAAAGTGTTGAGGAAAACCCAGGTTTGTCCATTCCTCATCGTTCTTTGGAATTGGGCATTCCGCAAACGTCATTACACTGTATTTTGCATAAAGACGGGCCACACAAGCAACGAAGCCATTGATCTTTTACGGGAAAAGTTTCCTGACCGCGTTATCTCTCGAAGAGGTGATCACAATAGGCCACCGAGATGTTGTGATTTAACACCTTGCGACTTCTTCCTTTGGGGCCACGTGAAAGATAAGGTCTACGGCAACAGCCCAGCGTCGATTCAAGACCTCAAAGATGGAATTCGTGAGGCTATCGAGGACATAGGGCAGCCACTTTGCGATTTGGTTATGGAAAATTTCCTGAAAAGGATGTGGTCCTGTAAGCGTGGTCGTGGTGGCCATTTGGCTGATGTTGTTTTTCATTATTAACGGCATACCTTCCTCTTTATTACTAAATAAACATGCGATATTTATCTCAAAAAATGGCATTTTTCTTTGAATATCAAAATTACACCTCTTATTGGAAAACCCTTTAGTAAGTAACTAAGAGACTACAAGGTAAAAAATTGTGCATGGTGTTTGGTTTTAGGCTGTAGAATTAAGAACGGATTTCAACACATTCGCCCCCTAACTGCTAGAAATGGGCGTGGCAAGATTTAAAATGGCCATAATGTGAAAACTATAAATTTTGCGGATTTTGGAAAGTTACCATAAACGGTTCAAGAAGGCGTGGCAAAAATTACAATAATTTTAAAACTACATAGGCTAGGGAACGTAATTTTTTATGGTATTGGTCTTTCATTGTTGAGGTGGACGAAAAATTATCCTCGAGTGGAAAAACCCGAATTGAATGTTTTCAATTTATAAAAATTTAAAGATATCTGCCAACAATTTGTAAAAGCTTTAAACTCTAAATTAAATTAAACTTTAAGCGGCAAAGGATAATAGAGTGAATGAAGATAAGTGAAAATGTTTTTGAAAATGTTTTTGAAAATTGAATTATGCCAAAAACTAAAAGATTTATTAAATGTTCGTGGCTGAGTGCGAACGTGAGACCTTCCTCTCCCTCTTCACCAATTTTTAGTGCTGCGTCTGCATCTATGTCTACAACGAGGAATACAGCCCGAGAAAACTGGTACTTCCTCTCTTAATTCAGCTACTATTTCGAAGATCTCAATTCATCAATCTCAGCACAACGAATTGACTAGTGGCGAACTTGGAAAAAGTTCTTCGATTATTTTGGAGATTGTCTATAATGAAATCTTGTGGTTAAAAAATGTGAACGCTAATACTTTACTGCAAATCGAATTGCTTAATGACAAGAGAGTATTGGAAGGAAAGGTTAACTATTTGCAATCGTAAGTCTGTTTACTAAAACAACGGCATTTGAACAAGTGGACATTGTAAGTTTGGGAATTTTCTTTTTATGAGATAACTAAAATTCATGTGGATGAGTCAAACGTGGCAACTTTTTTCTCGTCGTATTTACTATTTTTATCTTCCCGCTCAGCGATCAGGTAGCATACCGTTCAGGAACACGTAGCGCTGATTATTGATCACTGAACTATTACCAAACGAAAAAAGGTAATAGTTCTGCGCAATACGACATCTTTTTTTTATCATTTTTGGGTGACACCAAAAACGTTTGTGTTGCGATTAAACAACACGTCACGCGAAAGAGAGAGTGCCCTAGAATAATTCACAGACGTGAACCACGTAAAAAGCTATTAGTTTATTGTTTTTTATAAATACTAGTCGATAAAATCGTAATACATAGGTACGAATATTAGGTCTCTTACGAGTGCATTTCTATAAAGGTGAGTAATAAATGTGCCATATTAATCTTTCGATCTCATCGGACACAAGGTACTAAATGGTGCATTGTGTATTTCTTAATTGATTTAACCTGTAACACATAAAATAACTTTAGTGGTTATAACAACTTTTACCTTAGGTCCATCAATGGCAAAAATTCGGCGTGCAGAAGCAGCCTTAAACTTGGAAGACTATACACTATTACATGACCGTTGGAAAGATATGCTGCCAAGCAGGATCCATCTAGAAATAAGAAAAATTAATAAGAATTGGTTAATTGTTTGAAAATTCAAAACTTCAAATATCTACAGTTACTCACAAAATTGAGCGTAGACTCTAGTTCAAATAGCAAAATGGTGAATACTGACCTCATAAGTCAATGGAAAATTTTTTTAAAAATTCATATTAACTGATCGGGGTTCTACTAGTAACCACCATAAATATTTATTTTTACAAAGAAAACACAACAAAATATTTATAAATAAAAAATTTAGGCGAAATTCAGGTCACAAAATTGAGCATACACTAAAATTAAACTAAAGAAAAATGTTTCTAATCCTAAAAATTTTCGAATTTTAGTAGTCCGTAGGACCACCTCCTGCGTCTATTACCTCTTGCATTCGCCGTGGCATGGAAACAACCAACTTTTGAGTAAAAGATGGCGATATTTCTTCCCATATTTTTCTTATTTCCGTTTTTAAGACCGTCTTGCTCCTGGGATGGACATTGCGCAATTTTGACTTGATTTCACGCAATGGGGTTCATGTCCGGAGACTGTGGCGGGGTTTTGAGTGCTTTGGTGCATTATATAGCAGCCATTCTCGTACTATATGCGCCGTGTGTTTGAAATCGTTGTCTTGTTGGAACCAATACACATGCGGGAGTTGGAGTTTTTCGGCGCTTTGACGTAAATTACACCGTAAAATGTCCAAATAACTTCATCTTATTTCATCTGTGAACATTACGTTCTCCCAAAAGCTCAGAGGCTTGTTAACATGAGCTCTAGAAAACTCCAATCGTTTCTGTTTGTTTACAGGAGATATGAATGGCTTCTTGCGTGCGACACCTCCATTGAAATTGTTTTATCGAAGCACACAACGAACTGTTTCAGTGGATACAGACTTATTTATGGATACTTTGGATACTTCTATTGTTAATTTAGGAACGCCAATTTTGGGATTTATTTGCACTTTCCGAACAATATTGCGCTCATCAACTGCAATTTTTTTCGATATCTTTTTGCGGAATTTCGTATTGTTCCTTCATACCGATACTTAATAATGTTTTTTTGGACGGAATTATGAGATCTATCAATGGTTTCACCAATTTGCCGATACGATTTTTCTTGGCAACAGAGTTATATTACTAATTCTCTAATTCCAAGAGTTGTTTGTCTTCTTGTAGGCGCCATTACGAACACAACACAAAATATAAAACACTGAGTTTACCCAAATTAGTTAAAAAACGTGCATATATTAGCTGTGTAAACTTTAAAATGTTTTTCAGCGCCTTCTTGATTAAAAAAAGGACAAATTTTTAGCGCAATTTCCAAGTGTATGCTCAATTTTGTGACTTGAATTTAGCGGTAGTTTCCACATTTCAAATTGTTGTGGGGTATTCTTTGTAAAAAAAATAATTTATGTTGGTTACTATTTAGTAGGACCCTCATCTATTAATATGAATTTTTTAAAAATTTTTCCATTGCCCTATGCGGTCAGTATTCACCTTTTTCCCATTTGAACGCTCAATTTTGTGAGTAACCGTATATCCATTTATGATGTCAAATTTCTTTTAATTTTTACGATTGCATATTATAGTTTTTTCATCAAAACAATGATATTATTGCTGATCACTTTCTTAAAGAGAAAGAAGTTTAAGTACTATGGTGGTAAATTATGCACGAATTATATAAAAGAGATATGTATGCTAGTTTCTGATTTCGAAATTAATGAGAATGAAATGTATCTTGATGGACACCAATGGCTACTGTTGCTCTACTAGGAATGAATTCTTGTATGATCTTGTTTACTATTACCGGAGTAGAAAAGGAGCCAAACCGGAACCGTCGGCCGGCAAATACTTGGCTACGATTTAATGGTATGCGAATACAAGCAAATAATACTCATATAGCTTGGCTAGACGCAGTATCATTTGATACGGTATCACTACTGGTATGATGATAACAGCGATGGCTAGACACTGTGGTATCACATTTAGTTTCAAAAGCCGTAAACATGTTATGTGAATGTATGTGTGAAATTTACTGAATATCAAAATGTTGGCCGTAGTTGTCATATTTATTATATTATGATTAATGCGTAAAGGAACAATAGGATTTCTAAAAATCCCATGTTTAAATTTAAGTTCAATGGTAATTACCTGCCTCACTTTGGATTTCTTGGTCAGTGGAATATTTTAATATTGTTAGTGTTCCTGGGCGGTTGAATCCTTCCAGCCCTATAAAGCTGCGGGCCCAGATGGAATCATTCCGGCCATGCTTCAGAGATCCATATCCGCTATTTTACCAATGCTCGCCGATATATTTAAGGAATGCCTCACAAGGAGGTACATCCCAAAGGAGTGGAGGGAAGTGAGGGTCCTATTCCTACCTAAGGCAGGCAGACCCTCCCACAGCTCCGCTAATGACTTCAGGCCCATTTCCCTCTCGTCATTCCTACTAAAGACTTTGGAGAGACTGGTGGACCTGTTTATCAGAAACAAGATCACACACCGGCTGTGTCGGTCTCAACACGCCTATCTTAAGGGCAGGTCAGTTGAGAGCGCACTGCACTGTGTGGTCGGCACAATCGAGAGGTCCCTAGAGGTAAAAGAGTTTACCCTAGGGGCATTCCTGGACATAGAGGGGGCATTCAACAATGTCAACCCGAGAGCGATCAGTGAAGCCCTGAAGTACTTTGAAGTACCCCGCACCATTAGTGACTGGATTGGTAACATGCTGGAAAGCAGAATTATCAATGCAGCCATGGGTGCAAGTAACTGCCGCAAAAACGTCACACGAGGAACACCTCAGGGGGGAGTTCTCTCCCCTCTGTTGGGGCTCATAGTGGTAGACGAATTGCTAAGAGAGTTCCAAGGTACGGGGATCAGGGCAACAGCATACGCCGACGATCTAGCCCTACTAATACCGGGGAAATTCCTCAGTACCATTAGCGAGCTAATGTCACAGGCACTTGGAAAAACTTCAAGGTGGGCAGACAAGAATGGCCTTAGCATCAATGCGTCAAAGACCGAGCTTGTCCTTTTCACTAGGAAGTATAAAATTCCAGACTTTAGAAGACCAAGCCTGAATGGCCATATTCTTCCTCTGTCTGACGACGTGAGATATCTCGGCATAGTTCTAGACAACAAACTCTCCTGGAAGAAGAACATAGCCGAAAGGAGGAAAAAAGGACTGAACGCCCTATACACGTGCAAGAAGGCCATTGGTAGGACCTGGGGCCTGCCGCCGTACATTGCCCATTGGCTGTACACGGCGGTGGTCCGTCCAATCCTAACCTATGGCTGCCTGGTGTGGTGGACGGCAATCCAGCGGAAAACCAACCTCGAGCCTCTCTGTAATGTACAAAGATGTGCAACCATGAGTATCACCGGAGCGGCAAGAAGCACACCGCAGGCAGGGCAGGAAATGATGTTGCATCTCCTTCCCTTGGACCTCTCCATTTTGGGCTCAGCAGGGAAAAGCTTCCTCAGGTTACGAGGTCTCAATCTCTGCAAGGAGACTCATTTTGGACACGCTACCGTACTTCATGCGCTAGAGCAACGAAACCCCAATTCTCGGATGACCCTGGCCGCTGAAACGGACTACATTCTTCCGAGAATTGACTTTGAGGGAATACCCAGAATCCTCTTTCCGAGCAGGGAGGAGTGGTCGTCCGATGGACAAATACAACTCAAAGGTATTTCGATCTACACGGACGGCTCTAAAACCTGCGAAGGAACAGGAGCCGGATTCTACTCCAACACGCCGCAAGCACAGCGATCATACAGATTGCCAGACGAGTGCAGCGTGTTCCAGGCGGAGATCTTCGCTATCGAGCGGGCGGCTAACTATGTCTTACAGGAAAGGGTATGTGGAACAGATATAAATTTCTTTGTAGACAGTCAAGCTGCCATAAAAGCCCTAGGCTCGAAGGAGATAAAATCAGAGATTGTCTTGAAATGCAGAAGGAGACTGAAGGACCTAATGATGACCCACATCGTCAGGATCTGCTGGGTCCCAGGCCACTCGAACATCGAAGGTAATGAGCGAGCAGACCTCCTGGCTAGAACGGGTTCCTCACTGGGGGCCGAAGAAGCAGACTCCTCTGTTAAGACACCTATCTCCAACCAGAAAAATTCAATAGACACCATAGTGGCAAACATAGCCAACCACTCCTGGAAAACCAGGCCGGACTGCGTTATCACTCGCTCTCTATGGCCGGAGCTCAATCGGAGGAACTCTAAGACGATACTCTCAATGCCCAGAGAACAACTTAGAGTGATAGTAGGAGTGATCACAGGGCATTGCCCCATAGGGGCCATGGTGGCCAGGTGGAAGCCTGGCACCAGAGTGGATCACTGCAGATGCTGCGACGGCGCGGATGAGGAGGAGACTATCCACCACCTGCTCTGCCAATGCCCAGCCCTTGCGTACCGTCGCTTCCACAGTGTGGGGGCGGAGTACATCGAGAGGCTGACAGAGTTGGCAGGGCGTCCGGTGACTAGTCTCATACAGCTCATTAAAAGCACCAGTTCAGCTTACACTCGACCACTACCCCACCTTCTCGGTGAGGCCAGGTCTGAGTAACTGACCGGAACAGCGAGGTTCCCACAGAACCACTGGAGGGCACTCACAATGGGCCTATAAGGCCTAAGTGGAAGTGGCCGCTTCGCGGCCACACGCCCTGTTAACCTAACCTAACCTAGTGTTCCTGGAAACACTCAAGAGTTGTTAAGAACTCTAGGGCCCGGCACATACTTCTAAATTCCAGGCCTATGTCTGTTAAACTTTACGAGATAGCACTATGATATGAAAAATAAAATTTTAGATTTTGAGTACTTTTTTCCATTAATTAATGTTTTCCTAATTATAATGTACGCCAGAAACAACAAGAACATTGGTTACTTCGAGAAGCGCCTAATCTTTTCCCCTTTTTTTTAATTGTTTTTGAGCTTTTCGTGACTTGATATTAAAATAAGGCAAATGGGACAAATAAACGAAATTTCTCCGAAAAAGAGATTTGTTTCAACTTCATGTGCAACCGTTCGAATTCATTATGGCCGACAGCTTGGTTGCTGTTGACAACTGCTACTTGTGTGCGTAAATGATACCGAGAGAAGCAGGGTCTATTTTGGTAACAAAAATTCTCTACACTTGATACTTGAGTGTAGACTTTTCCTCTCTCTCCTACGAACTAAGTGATGCCGTATAAAATGATACTGCGTCTAGCCAAGCTGATAGACTTTTACGATGATTGTTTGGAGTGTTCCGTTTAGCGATGAGTTTTGTTCAGGCGAACCTGCTAAACGGAACAAAGAGTATTAATAGATAAAGCGATTTCACGAAACGAATGATGCTATCAACATTTACTTTGAATGAGTCGAGTTAAGCTCAGGTCGAAAAACTGGTCGATATCGCTTTTGAAAGAAATTTTCGTAGCTTTGTTCTGCTTCTTGTTCGATGTCCAAGCTTTGTAAAGCGCTGGCACGATCTACGTTGTGAGCATAGCGTGCTGTTGAAGAATTTGTATAGGCGAAAATCTACTTTAGTCGGCATATCAACACATTGAACACGTTATTCGAGTAAAATTTAAAATATCGCAGAACCAGGCATTGGTTGTAATACTAGTATTAAAGTTGATATTTACGCAAACACTTTATAAAGAATATAAATAAATATTGTTAGAAAAACTATAAATAACAAATATGTACCCTACTGCTTCTTTAAGTTTCTTTTTTCGTTTCTTTAAAATTCTATTTAAATATACATATCTACGAGTACTTAAAATACCATTTTAATACAATATATGACGAATTTAATAATACATCTCTAATATAACAATGCCATTTAAAAGATGACTTCAAATACAAACCTTTCATTGATACGGTTTCAGCTTTGACGACAAAGTCCACATCTGTAATGTTTATCTTATTTACGAACGTTTGACTAGTTACGTCAAAAACGTTAGTTTGCTTTTCACTAACAACAACAACATATTGTCTCTCACTTAATGTATCTAATGCAGTACTATTCTCTCCAGATATTCGACTCCCTAATCCAACCGACTGACCTGAAATCGTGGTTGATGTTGTAAATGTTGGACTTGATCTGGAGATACTTTTACTCGGTGTTCCTTTGTGATAAATAAATAAGTTAGTATTATACAAATATTATTTAATTATAGTAATTCATAATGAAACGAAATGATTACTTTCTGAATCTGAAATTAATAGTTTCATTATGAATAAGCATTTACTTATGCCTTCTAATTATCGTCGTTACTGTATTTATAGTTTCACATTGCAGTATAACGGATGCAAATACATTTTTATACCCTGCACACGAAGTGAGAGGGTATATTCACTTACTGCTTCCGTTTGTAACGCATTAAAGGAGGCGTGACAGGTATAGAAAAGTATATATATTCTTGATCAGCGTGACCTCCTGAGTCGATTTAGCCATGTCCGTCCGTCTGTCTGTCTGTCTGTCTGTCTGTCTGTCCGTCTGTCCGTCTGTGGAAATCACGATTACAAGAGGACGAATAGAGATATCTTCTTCAAACTTGGCACGAATATTGTCTATCACTAGAAACTCATCGCTATTGAAAATGAGCGAAATCGGACTATTACCACGCCTACTTTTTATACTGAATATCAATTCATCCATGCTTATAGCTCAATTTCTCAGCTTGTAGAACGAATTTGGGGTTGAAATTTTATCAGATAATTTTATTAATGATTAATTTATTTTACAGATCACCAAAAATGGGCGTGGTCCGCCCACTAATTAAATAAAACTCGATTACAAGAGAACGAATAGAGATATTTTCATCAAATTTGGCATCAATATTATCTATCATCAGAAACCCATTGGTATTGAAAATGGCCAACATCGGACCATTACCACGCCTACTTTTTATAGTGAATATAAACTCATCCATGCTTATAGCTCAATTTATCAGCTTGTAATATGAATTTGAGGTTGAAATTTTATTCACAAATCAACTGTCTTTGACCAAAACAGACTACCAAAAATGAGCGTGGTCCGCCCACTAATTAAATAAAACTCGATTATAGGAGAACGAATAGAGATATTTTCATCAAATTTGGCACGAATATTCTCTGTCGTCACAGGCTATTTGAGATTGAAAAGGAAACAAATTAGACAATTGCCAGGCCTAATTTTTAAGTAAACGTGTGTAGGGTATATGAACTTCGGCCAGGCCGAAGTTAACACTCTTTCTGGTTTATTTTAATTTCTTATCTTCTAAAGTTGATACCTCCCAATTTTGAAACACACTACCCACACATTATATTTTTTTATGAATCGGAATCATCTATATATATACAGTGGTCACACAATTTATTCGTACACCCTGCATTGCATACAAAATATGCAGTTTTTTACTTTAAGTATTTGCAATTAGTCCATTATTTCTCTTGGATCAATGTAAGAATGGTGTATTCTTTACGATCTGCCACAAAAAACAACCGTTATGTCTGCTCACACAGAAGAGTTCCATGAAAAACAAACAGAGATGGTAAAATATTGCAAAAAAATTATTCGTACACTCTCTTTTTATGATCCTGTTGCTGCAAATATAAAGGTAATTGACATCAGTGTTTTGACTAATTTTGTTGGAAATGAAGTATCATTGCTTTTCTAAGCATTTTCTACCGATTCGGTTGGCAATTGGCAGCAAATCACCAACCAGCCGGAAGACCAAAAATATTAACTCCGCGTGAGGAGCGTAAAATAATAACTTCCGTTGTGCAAAACCCGAAAATAACCGCCACGATACTATGTCAAGATATGCAAGAGTCTTTAAAAAAAAAAATAAGCACACAAACAATTCGTAATTGCCGGCATAATGCTGGTTATCGCAGCAGAGTGGCACGCCGTAAGCCATAGATATCTAATATTAACAAAAATAAGAGATTAGAATTTGCCAAATGCTACGTAAATGGTCCAAAATCATTGAATTTTGAATTATCGCTGAAGATGACTCCTTTACGTAGCATTTGGCAAATTCTAATCTCTTCTTTTTGTTAATATTAGATATCTATGAATGTAATGACAGTAACGAACGAGTAGAAAAAGTAGAGCGCGACACACTTCAAGTTCGGCAACAAGAAAATATCAGTTTCGGCAACCAAGCCACAAAATTTACATTTACTTTTACTTTTGTTAGATATAAGTAACAAACTGTGAACCAATTATCTTTTAATTAAACTATTTGTGTAACTACACTTTAACTTTAATAAAAAGGATAATTCACTACAATTGGTGTCAGAAGCGGGATTGGATCGCGGATTGGATCACGGATTGGATCGCGGACAGAGAAAAAACAAGAAATTGTGAAAAAAAAACAAGAAATTGTGAAAATCTTGAACGCCGATAAATTGGCTAAAATCATTGGTGGCGCAAGTACAGTAAACTGAGTGTCGAATTGTTTAAACAAATGTAGTATCAAAACTGTACAATTGTGAAATTGTGAAATTCACTGGAAATACGTTGAGACGCTCACAAATTCAAATTGAGAACATTGCGAAATGGAACGAAATTCAGCATAAGTGCGAGTACGGCATAAGGCACAAAGACTACAAGACTGGAAACTCTTTTTTCGCTTTGAATGTGTTGGTGAAATCAGGCTTGGGTGGCGTAGATTACAAAAACAAACCGCATGTAATTTTGACAACTCGGGAGTGAATTTTGACAACTCGGGAGTTTGTTTACAAAATTCAGAAAAATATTTTGAGAGAGGAATGCAACTCTTGTTCTTCTTCATAGAAATAAGCCAGAAATATGATTTCTTAAATTCGTAAAAAAGACCAGGGCGACATTTTAAAACCTACGCATGCTTCTAGAAATGATCAGGGAACCTTTTTTAAGTCTTATAGTTGCACAATATTGAATATTTTGCAAGTAAAACGAAGTTAAAATTCATAAAAATTGCTCATTTCCCAAAATTAATCAGCTGTTTTTAACCTACCACACGTATTTTTAGCCGAAAGAGATGCCAACGTATTCAACCTGTTTTGTTGAATATTAATGTGTGATTTAGTTGAATATTTAGATAATTGTGATTTTAGTTATTTTCGTCTTTGAATGAATTTAATTTAAAATGCATGAATTGAGAATTTGTTTATGTTTAATTAATTTTAGTTTAAATAAATAAAGTGTAAATTTATTTGTGTTAACACATTTTAATTTAAATAAAAGAAAAATGAAGAATTATAAAAAAAAATAAGTTTACATTACTTTTTTATATTTCTAAACAGCTTAGAAATCGTCAAAACCTCGAGAACTCATAAATGCAAGGTAGTTTTTCTATTAATGTTTACTTAAACACCAAAAAAATAATTAGTAATAAAGTTGTGTCATTGGTATCCCTGCCACCATCATTTTGTGGCGGTGTGGTAACAAAGCAAAACGGTTTACCTTTTCAGATATCATGCTTTGTGTTGGCCTGTTTTAGCTTGTAACAAGTCGACAATTTCACCATGAAATTCACATACACTGTATGTGAACACGCGGACGGACATTTTTTTGAGCTCTCTCACAGTCTTGTAGTCTTTGATAAGGCAGTTCAAAGCGAAGACAGCGAACATTGAGCACAATGAGTGGCGAAAAACGCAACAAGAAGAAAAGTGACAGGAGCAACCAGATGAGTGAAAACATAAATTATGATTTGTAACTTTTTTTCATTTCTATTATTGTAAAGTTATTGTGAAGTGGCTCTATCTACTTAACATTTACGTTTCGATAATTTTAAGACCGATTTATATCTTTTTATTCTACATATTAATTTATAAAATAGCATACAATGGATAAAGATCATATTCTAAGTTTAAGAGTAAATGCTTTGAAAGAAGAATTAGAAAGGTTAGGACTGTTGACCAGCGAACGGAAAACGACTTTACAGGACAGATTACTGGAACATTGTGGTTTAATTACAGATGAAGAAGAATCATAGCCTTATTCCAAGAGTCACCGTCGTCTCTAAATCGTGTCTAAATCGTCTTTAACAGCCTTATTCCAAGAGTCACGGTGACTAAGACGAGTCACGAGTCTGACGAGTCACGACGACGTAACAGACCTATTCCAAGAGTCACGGAAATCGTCTCGTCTTGCTCTTACGTCGCGGTCACGGGACTATACGTTTATTTTACAGCCATTGTTATTTGCCAAAAAGGTTTGTGCATAAGATGCAAATTTTAGTGATGGTAGACGAAAATATTATAATTGAGGTTAATTTCAATTAATGAAAACCTTATAAATTTGTTTTTTTTGGCAACAAACGTTGACAAAATATAGAATAAACTTGGCAAATTATATGTAGATTGATATAAGTGCTATTGTATATTATTTCGTTTAAATTGTAGCAAAAAATTGTTTTTCTCTTTTTGTTAGTTTGCAACCATGAAGCAAATGGTAAACAAAGATAGTTTCATTTCCACGCGGAGAATTGAGCAATGTTAAAATGCTTTTATAAGTGTTTTTAAACAAACACTTACATAAAACATAAAACAACACACTGCATTTTTATTTTGTGCGTTGAGTTGTGCGCGAAAATATGGACTCTGTCGATTAATTTTGGGTTGTGGAAATTTCGTGAATTTTGTTTCCTTTTCTAGAATCATTATAAAAATTATCAGTTTCATATACAGTCGAACTTCCCTATAGTGAATCTCCACGGGGACAGACAATTATTTCACTATATAGAAACTTCATTATATAGAAATATTTTTTTGTGTGTTCTGTGATTCTGTGTTCTTGATTTTAGTTCATAATAAGGAGAACTCCATTGTATAGAAGTTCACTATAAGGAAGTTCGACTGTATGTAGCTACATTTAACTAAAAAATATTATATAAAGCATAAATACGAAGTCCAGTTTTATATTGTGCACTAAATTAATTTATGTTTTGTATGAGACGACAACTAAAAAGCACTCGTCTTATTTAAGACGATAATCGTCTCTAAATCGTCTCTTAGAATACCTCAAGACGACCAAAGCTTACGTCGTTGACGATTGAGAGACGATTTTCAAGACGACCGTGACTCTTGGAATACCAAAGACGAGTGAGAGACGATTTAGACACGATTTAGAGACGACCGTGACTCTTGGAATAAGGCTGTAAATCGTCTCTCACTCGTCTTTGGTATTCCAAGAGTCACGGTCGTCTTGAAAATCGTCTCTCAATCGTCAACGACGTAAACTTTGGTCGTCTTGAGGTATTCTAAGAGACGATTTAGAGACGATTATCGTCTTAAATAAGACGAGTGCTTTTTAGTTGTCGTCTCATACAAAACATAAATTAATTTAGTGCACAATGTAAAGCTGGACTTCGTATTTATGCTTTATATATTTTTTTTTAGTTATATGTAGCTACATACAGTCGAACTTCCTTATAGTGAACTTCTATACAATGAAGTTCTCCTTATTATGAACTAAAATCAAGAACACAGAATCACAGAACACACAAAAAAATATTTCTGTATAATGAAGTTTCTATATAGTGAAATAATTGTCTGTCCCCGTGGAGATTCACTATAGGGAAGTTCGACTGTATATGAAACTGATAATTTTTATAATGATTCTAGGAAAGGAAACAAAATTCACGAAATTTCCACAACCAAGAATTAATCGACAGAGTCAATATTTTCGCGCACAACTCAACGCTTAACACTCACATGAACAGTAACTACCCGGGTAAATATTGTAGTTTTTGCTTGTAAATATCGCGGGCATTTAATTTTTTATTAAAATTTTACTCCGACTCAGTGACTAAATTTTCGTTTTCTACGAGAAAAGCTAAAAATTATTTTGAAAAAAACATTTTTTCCGCTTTTTTTCCGCAATTTTTCAATTTTACCCTTCAAGTGTACAGTAACTACCCCGGTAAATAAAGGGATTTTTCCTTAGTAGAATCGATAGAATTAGCAAAATCGATGTAATTATTGAAAGTAATGATAGCAAATAGAGACTTAGAATACAAAGTAGATTTTATCCATCCAACGAGAGGTCGGAAAAGTGTGAACGGCGATAGAATTCTAAGCTTATTTCATGAAAAAAGAACATTCAGTTTATATTTATTTTTACTTCATTATAAATTTAAATTACTTATGTATATTAATTTAAACTACTAAATTATTAACTTCAACTTTTTACTATAAGTTAAATATATAAATAATATTACGACATATGGCATTTCTGGCATTTAGTTTGTGTACGGCTATGCTCTACACAAATTTGTTTCTGGCATTTTACACAACAGTGACGAGTACATCGCTTCCTTCTATATTCACTGTAGCACATATGGCACCCACCTTTATGGCGACCGCCCGCTTGCATCATATTCTTCGCAGCTATCAGGAATAAACTCCTCATTATCTTCATCTTTTCTTATCGGCTCTCCCAAAATGCACTCTATTGCATCTCTCTCTGCAAATGTTGCAATCGCATTACTATTACTGTGTCCTCTTTCTTATTCCGGGAATGCAAAGTTTCTCACCCAGACGTTGGAGAAAAGTGCGTCGCCGACTGTGTCTGATGGCTACAGAGCTTTCTGGGTTGTTTTCACGGAATATAATATAGGCAGCAAGCGATGATAAGTCCAGGATATTATAGAAGAATGCTAAAGGCCATAGTTTTTTTTCTGTTTGCTTGTATGTATATTGTTTGAGCATTTGGTCCATTTTATCTACTCCTGCTTTTGTGTGTGGTATAGTAATGGATAATTTTCGGTTTATTTTTTGGTCCCGAGATGTGAGTGAGCGAATTGAGTGTTTCACAACTCGCTGTCCTAGATTGACATCTCTGATGTTATTTATTTAGAGAATATCCAGTTGCAATATCATAATTTAATTTAATTGTTTAACCCAACAAAATTTAATGCCATATTAACGTGGTTTTGAGTTTGTGTAAATTTTGTGCATCCTCTAAAGGGAAAGAGTTGCTCATCAACTGTTATTGACTCTGACGGCCTGCAGAAAAATTTTAGATTGGCATTGATCATCTGGAAAATATTCCTTATTGGTGCTGCCTTATCAGATCTTATACGAGCCTTGTGTGTAATTTCGGAATCAAATCTCAAGAGCCTTGTGATATTCTTGAATCGGCGAACGATCATTGTAGCTCAATATAGTGGAAATGCATTTGCTTTCCACAGCTTATTAGCCTCGAACACGAAGCTCGGTCAAGCCATAAACGGTCAGAAATACCATCGGAACGAGTGATCATAGAATCATCCTGTAAAATTGCATTCGGAATTTGCTATTACCCTCTCTATAAAACTCTTCATCCTTTGACAGATATAAAAAATGGTTCAACAGGTATAAAAAAATGGATGCACTCAAATTTGTGGTATTCCCCATTTGCCCTAATTACCAAACAACAGGTCATGCTCGAAAGTATCCAAAAAATCTTTCAACAGAATTGTTGCTAGATTTGCTATTTTCCTGTCTATAAAAAACTCCAGCCTTCAACATATGTGTATAAAAAAAGTTCAACAATAGGTATAAAAAATGTAATAAGCGGTTTTCTGGAATTTCTCCCCATTACCCTAATTACCACAAACAGGTCATACTCGAAAGTATCCAAAAAATATTTCACTAGAATCTTTGCTAGCGATGCAGTTCAAGTATATAATGATAATTTACTTCAATTCCATTCAAAATGCTTACATATCACTTTTCTCTACCCGGGTAGTTACTGTTCATCAAAAGAGTTAAAAATTGCTGTTCATGTGAGTGTTAAAATAAAAATGTAGTGTGTTGTTTTATGTTTTATGTAAGTGTTTGTTTAACCCTCATCCGACCGAGTAACTTTTGTAACACATCCAACCGTAATGTGACTGCAAGTCACATTTGAATAATTTATACGTGTATAACTTTTATTTCTATATATTTTTTTTAAACAAAAATTAATTAATTATAGAATACAGAAAATGTGTCTTATAATATATTAGTACAGAATACATTATAATAGAGACCTATAATAAATTATTATTAATGCATTGTTTGCAAATAATTTTTTTATCTGCATGCTCATTGCATACGTTTCTATGGCAATCACAACAGCATTGCTTAGAAACCCTTCCTAGTTTTGAAGGGCACATGTAGAGAGCATGCATCTACGACGAATGCTTGATGATTTTGATGCAGTTTCCTTCATTGATTCAGCGGACTTTTTTCCAAGAATTGCCTCAACTGAAGCGACAGTGCCTTTATTCAGTCTTTGTCCACTGCGGCGTTGTATATGTGGTGTAACTAATTCTTCAACTAAATTTCTAAGAAATAATTTTCCTCGGCACTTTGTTTTTGTGTTATTCCAATCAGGATTAAGTTCAACCATATTATCATAGCTGCTATTCCACAAAGTCTATTAAATTGAAAAATTATATTAAGGGCCATCGACGGAATAGCCTTTAGCCATCTGATCCAACATATCTACATCTCCTTCGGTGGTATTTTAGTCAAGAATAATCTAAGGTTTTTTCTTAGTGACTTCATCAATTTTTGAATCGTGGTGCATAGACGACAGTAAAATAACCGCGATTTTTTTTGGTACATAACTTACAAGGGTAATTTTTTGTCGAAATCCAAATAAGCTACATTCCGCATTTCATGTTTTACACGGGAGTAATTGCTTTGGAATACAAGCTTTGTTTTTACGTAATGTACCCGTACAGGTTAATTCCTTGTACAAAAAATTGTTTGCAAACTCGAAACTAGTAAAAAAATTATTGAATGTAATGTTCCGATCAAAATCAAATCAAATCAAATCATGTCTTGCAACAAAAAGCATGAACATGCATGCATTTTTCATATGTGACTCTGAGTCACACTACGGTTTGATGTGTTAGTATTTTCTATATCATTAAGTTATGAATATATGCAAAAGCATATTTTTATTATTTTATCATTTATCCACAGTAAAATGTTTAATGAAGGAATAGATAAAGCCTCGAATTTTGCAAATACTGTTTTTCTTAAATTACAGCGATCTTAAATTAAAATGTGACTCAAAGTCACATCTCGGTAGGATTAGGGTTAAAAACACTTATAAAAGCATTTTAACATTGCTCAATTCTCCGCGTGGAATTGAAACTGTCTTTGTTTACCATTTGCTTCATGGTTGCAAACTAACAAAAAGAGAAAAACAATTTTTTGCTACAATTTAAACGAAATAATATACAATAGCACTTATATCAATCTACATATAATTTGCCAAGTTTATTTTATATTTTGTCAACGTTTGTTGCCAAAAAAAAACAAATTTATAAGGTTTTCATTAATTGAAATTAACCTCAATTATAATATTTTCGTCTACCATCACTAAAATTTGCATCTTATGCACAAACCTTTTTGGCAAATAACAATGGCTGTAAAATAAACGTAAAGTCCGGTGACCGCGACGTAAGAGCAAGACGAGACGAGTTCCGTGACTCTTGGAATAGGTCTGTTACGTCGTCGTGACTCGTCAGAGACGATTGTCGTCTTAGTCACCGTGACTCTTGGAATAAGGCTGTCAGACTATGATGATGCAGCTAGTCAACGGGATACGGTTTCACAAGCACCTTTAGCAGTACGGTCAACTTTTACTCTTCGTGACATTGAAGATTCAATGGCATTGTTTTCTGGATCTGGACAACCTAATGTAGAGCAGTGGCTAGATGATTTCGAGAGAAATGCAGCGGCAGTGCAATGGAATGATTTACAACGATTCATTTATTCAAAACAACTGTTGAAAGGAGCTGCAAAACTATTTATACGAAGTCAAAATTTAATTAGTAGTTGGAGTTCATTAAAGCAAGCACTATTGAAAGAATTTGGAACATCGTTTTCAACTGCAGAAGTTCATCGTTTGCTGCAAAAAGTTCAAAACGGACAAGGAGACGATAATGAAAACCAGATGATGGTGGAACCACCGCCATTCGATATATACTTATGTGATAAATGTGACGCTGAGCTTTATTCAAAGGAAGCTATACTGGAGCATGAAAAGATATGCAGTTTTGATGTCAACGATGTTATTCTATATGATACTCCTGAGCCAACCGATGGAAATCATTCATTCGATTTTTTAAATAATGCTGAATTTAATGAACTGCGTATTGGATTTTTGCTTAATTTTAATTTACAATTTCGTGAAAATGCCAGAAATTCGATTTTGATTCAAGCTTCTGGAAAGGTTCAGGAAAGATCTTTAGATTTTCGTGCTGGTATGTCTCCAAAAGATGAGAAAAATTAATACTGTAATACTGGATAATGCTAAACGTGTTCTGCAATAGACAACACGCACCGAGCAAAAATATCACTCTTACGAATTGGAGGTGCTTGCCATTATAGAAGCATTAAAAAAGTGGAGAGTTTATGTGTTAGGTACCAAAGTGAAAATAGTCACTGAGGTGTTTGCCATTATAAAAGCATTAAAAAAGTGGAGAGTTTATGTGTTAGGTACCAAAGTGAAAATAGTCACTGACTGCAATGCCTTTTCAATGACTATGATGAAGAAAGACGTGCCTCTTCGGGTTTCTAGATGGGCAATGTTTTTGCAGGAATTTGATTATTCAATAGAGCATCGCGCAGGAGTCAAAATGCATCGCGCAGGAGTCGATGCGCTAAGCCGTGTTTCGTGCTTAATAATGGAAGACTCACTCAGGCATAAAATCAGACAGGCGCAATTACAGGATGACTGGACAAGACCAATTCGAAAAGTCCTTGAGAAGGATCATTACGATGACTTTTATCTTTTCCATGATGTTTTGTACAAAGATCCCAATAAGGAGCAAATTGTAATTCCGTCATCTATGGAAAACGAGATAATGAAGTTGGCACACAATCAAGGACACTTCTCTTCAGCCAAGACACGCGATCTAATTGAGAAAACATACTTTATTCCACAGTTGGGTAAAAAGGTAACTAATATTGTATTTGTTAGATATAAGTAACAAACTGTGAACCAATTATCTTTTAATAAAACTATTTGTGTAACTACACTTTAACTTTAAAAAAAAAGGATAATTTACTACATATATATGTATGTACTATATAAAGTAAAGTTTCAAAAGTGGTGTAACATTTTATTCAAAAACCACTCAACCACTTAAAAGAACAAACGTTCGTTGTCCGATACACATATTATACATATTCCATTCTACATTCCAGAAGGAAAAAAAATTTGTTTATTGAAATATTTTGTGAATTATTATTGATAATCGTTGATAATTTCTTTAATTTTTTCAGATAAAAGAACGATAGAAAGAGAAATCTTTTGAGTTTTAATTGATAACAATAATTTGGGTGTAGCGAAGCACAATGAGGGACTGCTAGTCAAATGATAAATCAGGGGAATCATCCAAGTGAGGTAACGGCTCATTCTTTCGAAGTTTAATAATTTATAAAATTTAATTGCTTGAGTGGTTGTGTATGGCCGATATTACATTAAGATCATTTGATTGGCCTTCATTAACCATTTCTGCTCTCGAAAAACTTTGTTTTGTTTTGTGCTACACATAGAATAACCAAATAGCATTCTTTACAAGCACAAAAAGTTGATGTTTCATACTGTCACAACTTTCATACAACTCATACTGTTTCAACTTTGCCCGCGTCAACAGCAAACATTTTGGTTGGCCTCGCAAAAGTTTATCTTCTCTCGGTGAACTCAACTCTGAAAGCTTAGAGCCTAAAGTTGACAATTTTGTACAGAAAGCAATAACAATTTGACAGTTCGGCCAAACACACGGCTCCCGTTTCTTCGTTAAATCGAATTTTTTTATAATCTTTTTTACGGTACTGTAGTTTCTGCCAATAATTTCACCAATTTTACGCAGTGATTTGCCTTCTTTACTTCATTTTACCACAAGCTCGCGAGTTTCAATTGCAGTTTGTTTGTTTATATTTAAAATTTCTGTAAAACGAAAGATTTCTTGTCAACAGCTACGCAATTTAAAGGAATATTTTACTGACAACAAAAGAGAACAAAAATAACCGTACTTTAACCGTTAAATAAAACTTACAACAAGTTATATTCAAAGCTGCATACTGTTTTTGGACGCATAAAAATATGAGTTTTTAGCGTTTATTTAAAATGTAAGTATGTACATTAATCTGAATGTATTTTGTTAATATTGGTGTCTATTTAGTTGTAAAAGCTGTCTTAAAAAAATGAGGCACACACGGGGTTGTTGAGTTGTTTTCGTTCTCCTTTGGACTTTTAATTTTTAATATTCATTATGTTTGTAAAGGTGAAACTTTAAAGCCTTAAACAGTTTATAATTTTTAATTAAAATACGTTGATGTAAAAAGTACTGAGCTGCCCGTCCTTCTCGCGTGGCGGTTGGTGCCGTAAGACCAAGCCAGAGACTCGGTGTTCAGCTCGCTCACCTCCCAACCACGCGAGGAACCGCAGTCGAGCCTCTCCTGATCGGTCGCGTCTCAGCGGAGTGAGACGACTGACTGTATTTAAAAAGTAATTTTATCTGAATGCAACAATATTATATACTGTTATTATATACTGTTTAAAAGATGGGCCACACCTCACTATTACATATACTCAAAAATGTGTGGGTTTGGCTTCAATCAGGGTAATGATATTTAAAACATGTGGTATGCACATTCAAACTTTTTATCTTTTTTTTAACAGTAGATTATGGTCAAACCTTCAAATTTTACCTAAAAAATAGAACTATTTAACAAAAAAAAAAATAAATCAACGTGTTCCAAACTATAGCTTATTTGATCTATACCGATATTTGTTCGGTTACTAAAAATCAACCGGTGTGCGGGGGTATATTAATTTATGTACATGCCTTTTTGCGGAATAAATATAGGCAACCTCGTAAAAAGCTGACACGTTTACGATGTTTAAGAAATTTGGCTAGCACGTTAAAAAGCGTAATTAAAAACTTACTTTCTTTGTTTCCTTCCTTACAGTCGGAAACGTCCTTCCAAAGTTCGAAAGAACATGGAAAAACAAAACCTAATCCATTTAAAAACGATAATGATGTTATTGATCCTTTAAGGCGAATAATTGGTCCTCCTGAAAAGTATTTTTAAAATAAATATATAAATATAAAATATATGTATATATTAATGTAATAGAGTTGCCATCCCGAAATATTTTTCATAAAGTATGTAGATTAACGTACAGTAAACTTTCACCCTAAAAAGATTAAACAGGTAGAAATATATGTAAGGCAGTCAGTTATATAATTGCAAAAAGCGTTCACTCATTTTAACATCAGGAAATTAGTTATTATTTTTATAACAGAAATATATAATAGCATAGCAGCCGACAGCATTATCTACCAACTTAACATTGGATTCAAGTTTGTGGTAAATCAGTTTCTGCTGCTACATGGGCATTGCCGACTTGCCCAAACCTAACTAAAAAAACAGTTAAGTTTTCAATGATCGGTTCTCCATACTCTCTGAATAGTGTCGTTTCGGTTTTTGCTACGGTTTAGCTGATGTTCGGGATCGCGAAGCAGACATTCTGAATTAGCCCTGAATAGATTATCACCAACTGGGTACGATATAATTTCCCAAGCAAATGGTTATATTTTTCTAATTTTTAACTTACCATTGATTGTGACTAATACTGGTTGAGATTTTCTAACATCCTTATCTGGCATTGTAATAAGTACGGTTAAAATCGACCCAAAACTGGTTCCAATCCAGAGAGTGGGTAGAATTAATGGTATATCTAATATTAATAATATTACAAAATGTCAACCTCTTAAATAATGTTCTGTACCATTTCTTCGAGAAACACTTTCGATTATAGCTAAGCATGTTACTGATTCTGATGACGAAATATCTATACTTGACATTGATGATGACCTTGATCTAGAGAACGATCCATCTATTTTATCTGTTTAATAAAAATCATGTTTTAGTAATTGAACACAGGAAATTATTTATGAGTAATTTATCTGTGGATAATAATAGTTATATCTGTGGATAATAATAGTTCCACATAATTATGTAGGTTATAAAAATAAGAATAATAAAACCAAATAAAGTCAAAATGATGGTTTCAATTAAGAGAGATATACATACAAATATTAGTAAAGTACATGTATAATAAAATACATACATATGTACATAAAATAAAAGTTTGCAATAATTTTAAAACTAAAATAAAATGTGTCGGTTTTCGATTTTGAATCGATAGTAAAATTTGTACAAGTTTATAGTTGAATGGACGGGAGAAAATTATGTACATAATTTTCATTATGATACATAAGCTCCGTATAAGGGTTTTTCAATAAGAGGTGTAATTTTGAATAGCCCGCTATTTCGGTAGCTGTCAATTTTGAAGCTGTTATTTTTGACATTTGACAAGTAGAAACTACGCCATTACTAAAAATGGAACGATACACGCTGCAACAACGCATTGAAATTATTAAAATTCACTACAAAAATGTTGAAAATTTTGCAGTCACAGTTCGCAAAACTAAAGCATTGTTATCTCTCGAAGAGGTGATCACAATTGGCCACCGAGATCTTGTGATTTAACACCTTGCGACTTCTTCCTTTGGGGCCACGTGAAAGATAAGGTCTACGCCAACAGCCCAGCGTCGATTCAAGACCTCAAAGATGGAATTCGTGAGGCTATCGAGGACATAGGGCAGCCACTTTGCGATTTGGTTATGGAAAATTTCCTGAAAAGGATATGGTCCTGTAAGCGTGGTCGTGGTGGCCATTTGGCTGATGTTGTTTTTCATTATTAACGGCATACCTTCCTCTTTATTACTAAATAAACATGCGATATTTATCTCAAAAAATGGCATTTTTCTTTGAATATCCAAATTACACCTCTTATTGGAAAACCCTATAAATATCATATCACATCTAAAATACGATCCATGGGTCGTAAGCGACCTCCATTTCATTTGACGGTCTGCGGACCGAAATGAAAATGTTTACTTTCGAAGGAATAAATCTCTATAAACAAGTAAAAAAAGCGCAAATAATACGTATGTGTGGGAGTTATAATTCTATGAATATATACAAATTATTCCTTCATGTAATATATATTAATAATAGTATTGTATCTATATATATAAAATCCCTATGCGTTTCTGTTAGCAAAATATGTCCGGGACTTTTTTTGTGACTTCCACATCACTTAGAATCCTGAAATTTTTCACAGATGTTCCTGGGCATCTAATGTTGATGAGAAAAATTTCAAAAAACCAAACGGCTTCGGGATGAAATCTGTATTTATTTTCCTAGATTGTGCTGATTAATTTGTCAGATTTTAATATGAAAAAATTTGTAATTCAAAAATTTAATAATTTAAAAATTTAATAATTTAAAAATTTAATAATTTAAAAATTTAATAATTTTTCATAATTTAATTTCATTGAATTTGTTTTGTTTGTGACTATTTTTGGCGGTGTTGGGTATAGTTGCTTAAAAAATGAACATTAGTATATCGGAAGGTGGGCGATATCATCTAAGACTACTTCTATTACATGTGACAGGAGAAAACAGTTTTGAGAACTGTGCACGGGGTTACATTCAAAACATTCAAAGAGGCATGCAAGGACTAGGGTATCTTAGAAGACGATTCTGTTTGGGAAGCCACACTGGCTGAGGCTGTAGATGTCAGCATACCTAAAGCGCTCAGAGAATTGTGTGGCTTAATCTGTGTTTTTGGGTGCCTACTTCAGCCGCAGAAGACCTACCTGGAAAACACCCGGATCATTGTAGAACACACGCAGACTGTGAAAATTTATACCTACGCGATGTCCAAGAAATTCTTATTTTACATGGTAAAAATTGTACAGACTTCGGTATTAAAACTCCACCTCAAGACTTGCCTCATGATGCCGGAGGAGCACTTGATATAAAGAACCAAAAAGCAACCTGTCAAGATATGGTCGAATGTTTGAACGATGAACAGGGTGCTGCTTTAATAGAGTTATAGATGCAATATACACATCTAGCAGATCATCAAAATGCTTTTTCCTAGATGGACATGGGGGAAGTGGAAAAACCTACCTATACAAAACCCTCTTGGGCGTGGTGCGAGGAAACGCGATATAGCGTTACCTGTGGCCTCCACGGGAATCGCGGTCAACTTTTTAAAAGGAGATCGCTCATACCATTCCCAATTAAAACTGCCAGTACCGCTGGTGGAGACGACGGTTATCACAAAAATCGTTGCTTTTAAAGAAATATTCTCAAACAATATTTGAATAAAATACAAACAATCGATATTAATTGCGATTAATTTTTTACTCTTCATGCTACAAAATAAATAAACCCAAAAGTGTAAGGTGAGAAAGTCCAAAAGACTTCGCAATTTTTGTTACGAAATAAATAAAAAATAATAACTTCCTGGCGAAGTCAGGCTTATATACTAGTTTTTAATAATAGTATAACTTGGGAATAAAGTTGAAAGGTGTTATATTTGTCCATATATATACTCGTATGTATACTCGTACATCTGGAATGCATAATGGTCTACAAAAGCCTCACCTCCTGAGTTAATTTCCGAACTTCAAAAAAGTTTTTGAATAAACTGCAGCATACATATTCTGGTTTCTTAAAAATTAAATTTAGCATATATGTACATATATTCTGTATCGCGTGGCACAGTTGGAGATTGTGAACGGGCAAATTCGGTCCGGAGCCAAAACCAATTTTTATACAAAAACTGAAGGAATTGTTTTGAAATCATGTAACATTTACTGAGCTTCAAACAGAATATCGATATTAGTTCCACAACATAAATTAATGAGGGGTCCGCTAAATTTTACAGTATCAGTACTTAAAGTAGAGTAACTGTTAATCAATGACATCTAATGTGAAAAATTATAAGCTACTAAAATCTGATATCAAAATCCTTGCCAAAAATCAGAACATGGCGTCATCAGATTATTTTCGCATTATATGGTAAAAAAGGAACTTTATTGAACATATCAAAGTGAGCTACATAGATAACGTTTTAAATTGGTAATATATTTATTTTTCAAATTATTAATCATGCCAACGTCTTATAGAAGATTTTTTACATTACGAATATCAGTGGTTCGATGAACAATCAATGTTAGCGTCAATTCTAATACTATGTCCAGTATCCAGGACCCAAGATCGATCAGTAGTTTTCCGCCTTAATGTTCAGGCATTTGGTAATTTTTTTCTCCAATGAAATCTTGGTTTCCTCCGAAAAACTCAAACTTTCATCTTCAAAATGATCCATAATTTTTTATTTTGTATTAATAGCAAATATCTCAACACAAAAAAGTGGCACAACTCAAACTTTCATTTTTGAGTTTATGTATTAAAACCAGAGGTTACGCCAATGACCTTCAGCAAAAAATTAAACTGTTATTTTAAAGGAAGCTTGACTTTCTTGGCTTTACTCCTGACACAATATTAATATCGATATATACAAGGTGTTTCGCATAAGAGTGATCAAAAGACTAGGGCGTGTAGGATGGGACGAGACAAGAAAAAAATTGTATGGGAGGGGGGGGTCAATTTCCCCCACCCCCCCCCCCCCTCCCCCCGTTTAGGCGGGAGGCGCCATTTTATAAAAATCCGACTTAACACCGAAAAAAATAATATTAAAAAATAATGGTTAGACCTAGAGAACTTTTGATTGCTGATTTTCAAAGCCAAATATCCGCTTCTTAATATCCTTTTTAAATTAGGGGTAATTTCCACTTTTCTCGGAAACTACAAAACATAAATCCTTCCGGTTTGAAGCATTCTCTCTAGAATTGATTAGAGAATTTTATGGTCGGAAAAATTTTTATACTATACCGTAATTTTTAAAAAAAAATGGGACCAAAAATATTTTTTCGGAATTTTTTTCCAAATTTTAACTTTGGCATTAATTTTCTCAAAAACTGTTTGACATAGGAACCTAATTTAAAATTTTGACGCCCCCCCTCCCTCCCCCCCCCCCCTCC